>VOMN01082381.1:0-21468 GCA_014899125.1 Orchestia grillus | reverse complement strand
ATGTCAAAGTCATAATTCAACTCTGAAACAGTGCAGGTTATTTCATCTAGTTTAGGGAGGAGCGATCTACAGCTCCAACAGAGAATAAATAGGTCTTTATTGCATTTGGTTGTGGATGCTTTAAATTCATCAAAATTAAAATACAGACAGGAGGATGTATCATTCAGGTCCAGAGTCAAGGTGAGTCAAGGTGGTTAAGGTCAGGTCAATATTAGGAAACGTTTCATATATACATATATATCTGCCATGGGACTTGAATGAGTTATTAGGGAAGTAACAGGCAAGAAAATGTAATACGACTAGATAAAGGGCAAATCTAAAAGACTTAAGTTACCGGCTTTGCCTTCTCGTTGCTGCTGGAGTGTTGGAGGTTATCTTCCTCGGTCCAAAGTACTAAGATTTTTGTCATGAAGTACGAAAGTTAGTGTAACAAAGAAGATAAGATAAATTCACTAATTGATAAAGCACTTCAAGGAAACGAAAATAACTCCCTGACTGATCACGATGTAGGAGAAACTATCCGAATTTTAGTTCTATTAAATGATAGTGTATTCGTATAGTTCTTATTACTAGTCAGCGTCGCAGAAGAAATATTGTCGACCCTCTGCCGGAAATTGGGCAAATTTCATATGCTTCTCACCTTCAAAAAACGTCCTTGTACCACTTCTGCGACACCTGTGCCGGAGAAAATGACACCGAGTCCAAGTAGCACGAAGATCGGGAAGCATTTTTTAGGCTTCGATTGTTGCATATCTGACCTGGAGGAGATTGGAAATTATCTGCACACAGGAGCGTTACCACAGAATATGATTGGTGAAGCAAATTTGAAAAATAAGTAGTAATGGAGGAACATCGTGTTTTATTTTATGTTTTATCATAAAAGTATTGTAAATAGCAATGAACATTTCTCAACAAAATAAATGCGAACTAAGAACAAGGACAAAATTGTTTGTTAGCTTTAAAAAAAGAAGAAATATATGATCCGAGTAAATTATGATCGACTAGGTGACAAAATAGAAAGGCTTCTGAATAGCAACAGAACATATACTTCCATGATTGACATTATTCAAATAAGCGCTCAAATTGAAATATTCTGAAGAAAATTTTTGAGCGGCCGAGAAGTTATGAGTAACAGGCATGAACGAAGGTATTTGGTTTGGACAGCCTTCGATAATTTTCATAGTCGGGATGCACCAAATAAATGTTTCGCTCCCAAACTCTTCGTGTACGTTCATTTCCTTTTATGATCTGTATATCCTTATTCTTTATTTAGTTGAGGTAGAATTCTGTACAATTCTGTTATGTGTGTAGAACCTGCGTTGTCGTAGCTTAATATACGGCCCATTTACATAGGTTATTTCTGCGGGACCGTTGCCCCACGGACAGATGGTGAGCATCTTATTTATATAAGTTACCCTCTTGTATAAGATATTTTCATGACTAATTTTGAGCGATGTTATGTGTACTTCACCATGATCAAATATTGATGATTGTGTAGCTTTCAAAATTTAAAATTTAACATATTAATGTGTTTACCTTACGCCGCTATTTGGGAACATTATGAAATCTCATTCATATTTTGACGAACAGTGTCCGTGTATCAGAATAGCCACTCCCCTCAAACTGCAGTGTGACGTCGCACAAAAGTAAAAAACTTTCACCTTAAAATTTTAATATGCCGAATAAGGTAGTAAAAGTACTGTAACTCGTCCGGGCGAGACCGCTGGCACCGCTTGTCGTCACGGAATTAAGAACTAAAACGGTGTTTTAGCACTTCCAGGTCTCACCCTTCCGGGTCGCCCCAGTGCTGGCACTTGCAGCGAGTCTTAGCAAACTTTACATGGTGCTGAAAGGATCTACTTTTGCTTAGTGGTGTCGCAGTCTGATTCGGAGAGAGAAGTCTTTCAGTTGCGTAGCGTGACCTCGTTGCAAAACTCAGGCTTCTTACGGTGCTGGATGAAGGCGTAATCAAACATTGCAGAAATTCGTTCTGCTTCATGTCGTGCATGCGCATTTCTAATTAGAATTATTCATTTCGAACGTGATATAAAATTTTATTTTCTCAGAGGAATAATTTTTCAAGTTTGATTAAAATTTTAAACTTTGAAGACATTTTTAATTATTGTTTTACAATAACTAAAAATCAAAATAGATTTCTAATTAACGGAAGTCCAAAAAAAACAATAACTTTGCTTACGAAATTTAACGATTGTATCCTCATTTATATTTATTTATCTGGAAACACAATTGGAATTTCCGCCTTACTATGCGCTCCTTAACGAAAAAATAAAACTAGTTAAGCTAGTTGTTGCTACCAGCTAGCTGGTTGATGAAGCCAGGATCAATTCAGAATTCTGTCAAATATTTCAGTACACCAATACTCTACGTATGCTTCAATTAAAGAAATTATTGAGTGTTACATATTTCTTAAATAATTGTTATGATCAGGTATGGTATTCAAAAAAAAGGTTAATTCATCATGCACAATAATGTCTCACCAAGTGCTACAAACTCAGGTTGTCTAGGGCTGGAGCAGACCTAGAACTCACGAAGCGCATGGATGCGGGAGACTTCACAAGCTCTACTGGAGACTTGCGCTGCACCAGTTCGGAAACGGCTTTTTTAAGTGATGACTAACTTTTATCTAATAAAATGAACGTTTTCTGCACTGAACTACCTATGGGTGTCCAACAATCGCTTTTATGAGCTCTCACGCACGTATGTACGTGCACGCCCAAGCACGTACACCCGCACGTACTCACACGCACGAACGTGAGTAAGGTTACGTGCCCGTTCAAACATGCACAGGTAAGTGTAGAGAGGCACATACGCAATGAGATATGTACTAAAAGAGGAATAATAGTTCTCGTGCATAGTTGCACGTGCTCAAGCACGTACACCTCACACACCCTCAACACATGAATATGTTTTTATACTAACAGCACCATGCAGATATATTGGACCGATGAATAATTAATCAGACAGTACTATGACCACTACATACTTGAGTTCGTTCATAGATAAATTTGAGAGAGCCCTGAACCCTAAATGGAGCACATTTTTTATTCCCGTTAATTAAAATAGTTTAGCTTTTGCCTATTCTCGCTCCAGTGTGCTGGAATGATGTACATATGTTTTGTTCTGCAAGAAACTCGTACAGAAATGCTCGTTTTAATTATTGTTAGTTCAATTTGAATTCAAGACCGTTGTTGAGTGATCACTTTAAATCTTTACTGAGATAGAGGTTTTTACGAATAATCATTATTACCTGAAATCAACACTGTGCCTCACAGCACCATACAGTACAGTGTGAAGCTCGGACGTCTTGCTCATCATTTGAACTGCAGGGCACTGGAAAATTAGCAATCTCACGTGGGCAGTGGGGGACTGGACAGTGAACTATCATTGATTATTTAGGAGTATAAAATCGAATAGGTAATTGTCACGGGGTGTGAGAAATTACTGAAGGGTGGCTTTGCAAGAAAAACTACTTCAGCATCTCACTGCGTACATAGAGCCTGGTGCAGTAATCGCATTCGCCCAAGTCCAAGTGCCTTGATTCAAGAATAGCACAAATTTGCTTCAAGTCAATCCAAAACCTTTATGCACGAGGGAAACCTTCCATACAATTTATTTTCACGAACAAATTTTAACCGAAATACATTGAAGTATAAATAGCAAACATGAACGTATGCTCGTAAAGACATATGTTAGTAAGTATACGTTTGCGTTGTGCAAACTATGCTATACAATGGTTATTAGTATACTACTATTCAATATAATTTTCGAAGTCTAAAATCAGTGGGACCACAGACCTGCTGACTACAAGCTATGTCGTATTTATTTGGTGGCAAAGATACATTTTTCCAGTGCAAAAAATTTGTCCATTGTTGAAGAATGGATTTTAGTTTCGGTGAAGCCGATTTTTATTTGTGTTAAATTGATCTGGAAATCTTTTAATCTGATTTTATATAGTTTAATCCAAAAGTACACGCAAAAACTTCGCCGAAATGTTGAAGAATGGCGAGCCGTTAATGCAGCGTTTATTGTACTTAGCATATTCTCAGGTGCTGAAAATTATTGTGAAAGTTATCTCGAAGGAAGGGTAATGATAAAGCATAACTTTACTAACACTGGTAAACTGTTTCTAGTGTTATCGGGGATAGTGTGTTCCTTATGCGTAAACAAAGACCAGAGGCAAGCTTGGGAATATTTATTTTTGTGACGCAAAGAGTTTTAAGACTCGTCAATTTGGGGTTGCGGTATGTTTTGTAAGCGTTAATAATGAGTTAAAATAATGAAACACGATTAGA
Source organism: Orchestia grillus (assembly GCA_014899125.1). Classification (NCBI taxonomy): domain Eukaryota; kingdom Metazoa; phylum Arthropoda; class Malacostraca; order Amphipoda; family Talitridae; genus Orchestia; species Orchestia grillus. The sequence goes on along the minus strand of VOMN01082381.1, from coordinate 17,155 downwards.
AAACCGTCAGAATGCCGAAAACGCTTGATATGAATCAAGTTGATTCACAATTAATTTAACGATTCTGTCATTACAAGGGCCTCTAAATGATTATGGAACACAATACATAAATACTAGGTTATAAATGAAGAATTACGATGATGTCTTTTAGACTACGCAAAACTGGTGTTACATGCTAATATTTACACGTCGGTGAACGAGAAAGTTGGAGAGCTAGGCCAACTGATCTATTCTACCCTCGAGGAGATCTGCAGAAAGTCCTCGATACAAACCCGTCATACTTCTTTTATACACAATTAAAGCTGAGTTCAAAATTTTTAGCTCAATATATCTGCTCTTGAATAAAGACCTCATACATCAATCAGCTGAAACTAAAGAAATTGAACATGCACAAATCAAATGGTACACAAAACCACTGCGGCATAGGTCAAGGACGACCTTTATGCCGACGATGGACGGAGGAAAGCCATTCGTGTTCTTGAGTCAGCTCTACACTTAAGGGAAGAACCAAAAATGGTGGTTAGAAAAACAGTCTGATTTCACCAGCCTCAACATCTGGCCATCTAACTTCCAGGAATGCCGTTCCATGGATTATAGTAGGTGTGTTGGGCGCTCGAGAAAAACACTAATCGCACCGCAATCAAGACAATTGCAAGGCTGGCGAACGGCACTGGGATTGTCGTCTACGTCTCTGAAAAATCACTGTGAACATATAATGCAAGAAATGTAGGAGAAATCCTATGAATACTTATCTCACCGGCTAAAAAATTGCCATAGTTTTAGAACATATCTTCATATAGGTGCAAAACTCCTCTGAAATTGTAAATTTTAGGTGAGATCTTTTATCAAATCTTGGTATATATCCAATATGGCCGTGACATACAAACGTTTATTTAATTGGCGCTTGAGAGAAAACGTTCCTCAAAGCTCCCAGAGCCTTCTTTTCACGTAGATGGAATAGTTTTCTGACTAAATTAAATTCAAAATTAAAAGCCAGTTTTATGGCTTCTTTTTCGTTTTCAAATGGAAAAGCTACCCAGCGCAAAATGAACTTTTGTGATATCAGCGGGAACTAACCAGCGTTTATCGTATTATTGAAGTGTGAAGAACGACAAATCTTTCAAGACCTTGCATTTGCACTTAGGCCACTGAATATTACTTGGCAATTCAACATCAACAGAAAAAGAACAAACAAACATCAAACATTAACGAATATCAAAAATTTTTCAACCGACAAAGATCAATCAGCAACAAACATGTTGCTCAAAAGAAGCTTTCACCCCTAGATTTTCCAAGTTAATGTCTTCAGGCCATCTCGACCTATTTTCTGCTTATCTATCGTTCATTTTTCGGCCTATCGAGCCATTTTTCTGGTCCTTGGGTAAAATTCTTATTTTCCCTCAAGGTTTTAATGTGTTCAAGCGTCCTGAAGGTGAAGGTACATCACGATCAAGGAAGGTCTGTGATCGAGGAGGCTTTCTTGGAATTCTTTAACAATCCGATTTACAGGCATACTACTGATCGGAATAATTAGGGTCAACTTAAGAGTTTTTCATCCTATTCTATAATGATTTTTTTATTATAAGATGTGTTGCTGGAGGGTCTTAGCAGAATACTCTGACATCTAGTGAGAATTATTTATTGCCATATCCTTGTTCGGTCAAATACCTACTCTGACCTCCGACTAAAATCAGATTTACATTTTATTATCTACTAGTATTTTTATCCTATTCTCCGAGTAAAGTACATCCTCACCGAACCAATGGTTTTAAACTTTAAGAATGTATGGAAATACATAGATACCCAAGAGCATCTCATTCTTTCGAGATTTTTAAGAATTCACCACGTGTTTCTACATTCGTTACATTTTCAAGGTACTGTCTTAAATAGTGATTTGTCGTTTTTAAATCCTCTCTGGCCTTAGTGAACTTCTCTGGAAGACGAAAAATTTTATTAGTTATATTTTTGAACCTATGTCATAAAGAGTTCTTCATATAAATCAGCTGGTTATATAGGGAGGGCCATAAAAAAGTTTCTTTTTTTTAAATACTCATTATTCCTTAACTAATGGTCGTAGAAACTTCTATATGGTCTCATTTTCATTACCATTCAACGTACTTTCACTCAGTTAATTCATTATTTATTTATAGACATAGTTCATGAACAGATGGAAGATACGAGAGAGTAATTTTTTTGCCCATGTGCGAAGGCAATTCTTTAGACACAATCAATTTTTTAATTAATAAAATTAGTAAATGTGTTGTATGAAAAAGGAAAAATGACGATAAAGACTTTTCAAATGAAAATTTTTATTTTTTACTTCAACATAAGAACATTTTGTTTCCATTATAACCAAAAATCAGCGTTATTTTCGAGGCACTTAAGACACCGGACTCTCATTCCTAGCATTGATTTTCTAATAGATTCTTGATGGTTTCTAAGTTCGTTAACATTTTGAATGATGTGATGATACAATTCTTCAAGGTCGCGTGGAGGCGTTTTATAAACATCTTTTTTGTGATGACTTCAAAGAAAGAATTACACGGAGTCAGTAATAAACAACAATTGTCCCCATATTTATAAGTGCACAAATTTTTTCTTCCTGCTTCATGACAACTATGTTGCATTGTGGATCATTCTTCGTGAAGCGACAAAGTATTTGTCATACATGCATGTTTGAATGAATAAGTTTGAGCAAAATATATTTTTGAATCATCAGTAAAAAGTTTAGTTAGAGTATTTTAGCCCCTACGGATGTTGTTTGAGTTTACTTTTTGGTTTACATTAGTTTAAAAGAAAAAATCATACCTAAATTCTTCCCACTAAAAAAAAGTTATGTTGCGATTCGAAGGTAAGGCGTGCAACAAAATTTGTATGAAGGTCACATACCAATTATCAGCTCAAATTTTTTAAAAATAGTTATCTTAAATTTCACGGGAAACTTTTGCATTTCCGCTGTAGAAGTCGTAGTTTGAAAAGGAAACTACGGTGGAAAATAAACGCGACACAATCGAAGATTTCCGTTCAGAATGGTAAGCCTATGAGCATTATTTCAAGTGCGTTGAAAGGAATTACAGACTATTCAGAATAATTTTCCATGGCACATTCATTACATTTGAACCAGTCAACCGAATTCTGTAGTTCGACGTATTTTCTCTGACGAGCAAAAAATTTAAGACCCCCTACTATTTACTAGCTTTGGTATGGTCGGAAACAATTTCCGATGATTATATAAAATGTAGAAAATTTCCGAATGAAAATGATCACTTTAGAAATGATCACCCTCGCTCGCGAAGTCCTATCATTCCTGTACAAAAATATGCCCGCATTCATGAACTACAACAGCATTTAGCCTTCGAACTATGTCTGACTTGTATTGTAGAAGATTTCTTTTATTTTAAGGTTTTTTAGTTTCAGCTATTAGAAGTATGTGCTCTTGAGTTTGGAGCTTATATTTCGAAACAAGGAACTAATAATTTTGAGTCCAAGCTAAATTGTACATAGAACAGTACGACATTTATTGAGGTCTACCTGTAGCCGAGATTTCCTGAAAAACCCTTTTTTTAACATGCTCCGCCGTTCAGATATTTGCAAGGATTCCTCTTATTTTCTTATTTTCAATGATTAGACTTCATTATCTAGTAAGATAATTTGTTAATAAACTCAGCACAAACGATAAATTCAACAAAAATAAATGCTGCAGAAAATGGTAGATGAGAAGGCTAAGTCATGTAGCGTTTTTTAAGGCACATAGCGAGGCATGAAATTCTTGTTTTATTCCTTTTGTATTCGTTTTCTACAGCACGCAAAATGAAATAATGTTGTAGCTCTTCGCGCTGATACATGACGAGGACACAAAGCTTCACCACATGTAATTCTGCGACGCAAATGACAGATCGAAGCCTGGCGCGATGACTCAGCGCGTTCTAATGATACTTTCGTCCCATGTGGATCTCATGCTGCAGGAAGTGATGCGGCGGCCACGAGTGATGAAAAAACGATCCTGGCGGTCCAAAATTCCCATTTTCATTCGATGACATCATTTTCACACTGTGGAGGCTCCAGCATCAAAATTTCCTACGGTTTCACAAACGCTGTAGATAGCGGATGAAATTACTCGTGGGTGTTTAGCCTACTTTCCCTATAAAACGCACCTGGGTAATAAGTACTTTGCAAAAATTGTTTCAGTTACTAAAAACTTCCCTGTCGTATGGTGTACTTTACCAGCAGTTCGATAAAATTTATAGCATTACGCACCTTCTATTTTGATTTCTAGAACCCTTATACAAATATGTGTGCAAGTGATAACTTCATGCTATGTGTCTATACGTGAATGCGACTGGTCGTGAAGCAGAATCGTTAGCCATGAAGACTTCGTTTTGTATTTTAACACCAACATTCTTGACTACGACGACTTCATTCCACTCGAAGGCAAGCATTCAAAAGCAATTTCCTAATTACGATCCGCTTCCTTGCTTGGGCATAAACTCTCCGGAAATTATCAATTTAAATCTTTCCCCTCAAATTTATTTGAATGCGTCCCCGTTTCTTTATGGATGCGCCCTCCCACGTTGACGGCTACGTTAAGCGACAGCTGCGAATATTTAACACAACGTTAAAAGTTTAGCTTTTCACTTGTTATAGGACTTATTAGATATTGAGAAATGCTCCATAAATTGCTTGGAAATATTATATGCTTGGAATTATGCTTATACTCACGTGATCAGGTAGTGAAGCTGTGGTACTGAATTTTTTATTAATTTAATTTCAGCCCTACCTGGTGGCATACCTTTGATGAAAAGAAGTTGTAAATTTTTTAGACACCTTATGTCTCCGTTCAATTTTTACTTGGTGTCTTAAGCTTTCCAAATTGTGAATAATTTTGGAAAAATATAAGCATGCCAAAGACTTTAAAGGTTAAATTAGTATTTGCGCTTAAATATTATGTTTCTAATGACTGAACAGAAATGGAAAGATCACTTATTTGCAGCAGAAAAGTTAATGACTCTACCCGTGATAGCAAAATTAGAACAATCGACGAAAAATTCTGTGTAAACTTTTATACAACCTAACTTTTTAATCAAAATATTCAAATGAAATATTACAGATCAGAGCTATTTTGATCTGTCTACAGAGGGCCACAAAAAAGTTTCCTTTTTTCAATTACTTATAGCTCCGTATTTAATGGCCGTAGAAACTTCTATACGGTCTTACTTTTACTGCCATTCAATGTTCTTTTATCAGGTTCAACTATTCTGTATTTATAAGAATACTTCTCGAACAGATGAACGGTAAGTGAGTGTCGCTTTTTCGCCATTGCGCGAGGGCATTTCGAAATGCACTAAAGAGAACAATTACAATTGTTTAGAATCGTAAAGATTCTGTGGAAAAATTACTGCTATGGGAAAGTTACTATGACTGTTAGGCGCAAAGATTCTGTAGAGTGTGGTGGATGCAAGACGGAGCTCCATGTCACAGAAATATTCGCGTGAGAAACACTCTATCAGAAGTTTTTGGGACTCGTGTCATTGTAGTTGGGCACGCAGTAGAAATGGCCTCCTCGAAGTCCAGATCTGACTCAGTTCAACTTTTTCTGTAGGGTAATCTCAAAAATTATGTTTATGAAACGCTTCCGGAAGACCTTAACGATTTGCGTTATCGTATCATTCAAAATGTTAAACTTAGAAACCATCCAGAAACTATTAAAAAATCTATGCTAGGAATGAGAGTCCGATGTCTAAAGTGCCTTGGAAACAACAGTGGTCATTGGTCATAATGGAAATAGTATGTTCTTGAGCTGAAGTTAGATGTAAAAATTTTAATTGAAGAAGTCTTTTATCTTTATTTTTCCTTTTTTATACAACATATTAACTACATTTATTAATCAAAAACATAGATTGTGTCTTAAGAATTGCCCTCGCGCAATGATAAAAAATACGACTCTCGCTTATCTTTCTTCTGTTTGTGAACAACTCCTATAAATGCAAAATGGTTTAACCTGATGAAAGGACATTGAATAACAGTAAAAATGAGACCATATAGTAGTTTTTACGGCCATTAGTTGTGGAATTAGAAGTATTTGAAAAAAAGAACTTTTCTGTGACCCACATTGTATATTGTTGCGAATAAACGATGACATAACGAAGCCTTTGAGTGTACATTCTGAAAAAAGTTATTTACCTAGAAACGTTACGCTAAGCCTGCAGCGATACGTAAAATAACTATCTCTAATTGCATCGCGCCAGATCATCAAAAGAAGCTATGATGATGAGAGTGTGAAGCAGCACGAAGAAATGGCTAAAAAATTTAATATTACAACCGACTATTGTTTAGGTTTCTTTAAAGATCATCTAGGGCTGCTACGGAACAGAAGCATTCAGAACAATTAATTTTGGCACTACAAGAAAACGGAGGGCAAAACAGTCGAGTCAGTCGAGCTCGTATAGTAAACACAAACGTCCCCTGGCACATCTGCTGATGCCGTACGTGGAAGCCGTTACTGTCTTGCAATATAAAGGCTTGTGCGTAATTATTGTGGCAGAGGCTTCCTATGGTTATCGGACCCCTTTTTGTCGCCAAAAACCAGCGGGTGAAATTATGATTCAGCCTTGGTTACGTGTGATGGATCCAAGTCTTATTTTGATCTGCGTGGAGAAGAGCACGAAGGCGCATACGATATTAGTTGATATACTGACATGAGAAAAGTATTTACATAAATCATTACGTTCGTAGCTACATTTCTCGGAGTTTACACAATTTATGAAGCCCTTTACTGACCCTCGAATTAAATTCGGCAGGGTCTAATATAATTATTCATACACATGTTTTGTATTTACTTGCAGAGAAATGCAACTTCCCAACCGGAAACATTGCTATGCCTTTTTTTTGTTCGTTTTGTATCTAAGGTAGCATTCAAGAAAAAACATTTTTTAGAAATTCCAGTTGGGCGTTTACGTCTGATGCGTGGTCATGCCATTCACACGTAGGACAATGTTCCAATGTAACAGTCAGCAATACTCTAACATTCACTAGATTGAAAACCACAGTGAAGGTCAGTAGCTTGTGCTTTGTGATTTTCAAGGCAGTTTGCGTGCGAATTTAAGTAAACGCTAGAAAGAGTAACCTCACATTTACAACATGGTCACGAAACCCTCTCTGCTTAGTAGGCTGCAGAGGTCGAAGAATGCAGTCTCCGGACAGTGCTATTACTTGAGTGCAATTACATGAGTGCTCTAAGCCGAGTTGCTCACTATACAGCGCCACGAAAAACACAAACTTTAGTGTTTTACTTTCTTCTCGTTACGATCAATTTGAATCACGTACTCATATTTGAGTAGATAAGTAGCCAAATATCCTGCTGCTGTCAAAAATTCATCTGCTTAATAATAAATAACAAGTAGGTATCCGCCATCTTGCATTACACTTACCGGTCGAGTCGACAGTTATTGTTGTAGTTACAGAGAGTTGACCTTTGATAACAAAGAACTACTGTTATGATTTTCCGGAACTTTTTTTAATTTGTAAAACGTACTGTATCCGTAAAGTAAGTTGTGAACCGTAAAAGTTATTCGCAGAAGCACTAGGCATGCCATGCCAATGGTAAATTTAGTGAATGCATGCAATGGCTTTGCTAGCAACTGCGCCGGGATCCTTTTTCTTTTATTTTTCAGCATTATGAATGGCTGTTCCAGCCGTTGGGATCGAAATCGAATGGGTTTGGGTGAGAAAGCACTTGTGTAGATGCGGTGAGACTGGTTATTTGGACAATAGTATACCTATATATTAATAAGCTTGTACCTACCTACCTACCGTTCCGTCACGCTTCGCCACTTTGCAAGTGAAATTTCAGGTCTCGAGCGAAGTATCCTGTATACGGGTTGAATGTTTTACTATAAGAAGCCAGTCTTCGCGGCACTTTTACAGTTTCCCTAATAGAGTTCAGACTATTCGCACCATCAAGAAGAAAATTGCTTCCAAGACCGGACTATCTCTGCCCTGAACCTTTAACCTCTGTCCAACATTTGAGAGGACCACTTTCCATGGGCTGGTTCATCTAAAATTTGTTTGTCTAAATTGCAGTGAAATTTTCATGAGTCTTGCTAGTTTACTATTAATACTTCTTAATCCGTGTCATGTTCTTCTGTATCCTTCGTGTCTCTGGTATTCTGAAACGAGATTTTATTTCAGGCCCATGACCGTTTCCGGTTTGAACTGCATCTGCTAAGTGACGTATGAATACGTCTCTCGAACAGGATTTTACAATCATCATGCAGAACTCTTTGATCGGCTGTGATATTTCGCTCGTACAGTTTTGGGTCACGAAAGTACAATGCTAAGCACATTAAAGATCTGGTTGACTAAAGTTTGAACTATTTCAAACTGAAGGAAACTGGCTAGTCATGACAATTTCTGTTTTACTGTCAAATTGAAATTGCTTTGGAGCATTCATACATGTGTAAACGCTTCTCTAAAGCAAATAAAGGAAACCACTCGTGCCACTGACGAAGATAAACGAAGATAAAACACTAAATTTACCTGAACGCAACTTAGGTGGTTTCATGAAAACTGCTGGCAAACAAGTTGAGACCATTTATTTTTCGAATGCTTCAGTCAGTTTTTTGATATTGGACGAGAGAGCGGGCGTTCTGCTATACGTACAGTCTTCAGTGAGGGGTGGTCCCGTGTTTGCATTGTACCTGAACGAGTCAACGACTGCGAGTTGATCTTCCAAACCTGGTTTACGTTCATCACTTTATCGTTTGTGTTATAATGAATAGCAAGATTTTTATAGAGAAATTTCTTTCAACGAAATTACAATTCACTGGATAGTTGCCCAACAAAACCTTGATTAATTGTATTGAATTGAAATTTTTCAATACCTTCAAGAAAAATTATGTTTGAAAGTTACGAGCGATTCAAAACCAGAGCTGAGGCTTCAGAATTCACATCGGGTTACAAATAACATGTGATGAAACGTCACAAAATTTCTCATAGAAGCTTATCTTCTGCTGGTCATTAAACAACCTCGTACAAAGGCTATACCTACAGTTAGCGATGAAACTATTTGTTCACTCTCTTTAATGTTCAATATTTTCACTAATTTCTCAAAACATAGTGTTGGTACAATTCTAAATTTTCAATTTTTTTAAGTATGTAAAAAGGAATATAAGACTCAATATTCATATGGGTGGGGGTTATGGAGTTCATATTACAAATCAATTTTTCATAAATTAAGAAGACAAAATTATTCATGCAATTTGTACGTACAGTATGGATAATTTATGGAGAAAGAACGTATGTATAGGTGGAAAATATGAACGTACAATAATTCCAGTATCAATATTCAATAACACGGCTTTTCAGGTTTACAACTACTACCAGTCTTCTCGTATAGTTTCGGTGGGATTCGAGCGAGCTTCTGCTGGGGATATTTTCCATTCTTCAATGGGTTTTAATTCTTTAATTCGTTTTAATTCTTGGAGCTTATTCGGATCCCGACGATTTATCCCAATTTTTCAATTCACGCCATCAACAATTTTTCGATTGGATTCAATTCAGGACTCATCGAAGGTTATGGTCGAAATGCTATTTACTTTTCTTGATGCCATGCAATCTCAGATTTAGACGTATGTTTGGGGTTATTATGTTACTAGAAGGTGAATCGTCGGTCTAGACGAAGACTTTGTGACGATAACTTTAAGTGATCATCCAAAATATTGGTATAAATATTAAATCTCATTATTTTTTTTCGAAATTTATTTTCTACTGCCACTTGAATGAAGATCACTCCAGAACATCATAGATCGATCTCCATGCCTACCTGTTTCCAAAATTTCATGATATGACTCAAAATCTCCACTTTCGTTTCATTACTACATAGCACTCTTTTTCAAAAGTAATCTCCTTTGTCAAAATGAGTTTTAGCGAAATTTAATCGAGCAGTTACAGAGCATGATTCATGAAGAAGCCCTCGTCGTTGTCATGACCAAGGAGTTCATTCTTGTTCATCTAGCGTTTTACTGTGGGAATACTAAGGCGCGTAACCTGCGTATCCTGCAATGTCATTTACCACAATCACCACAATTCTTGGGCTCACATCAATTTCAAGGTACAGTTTTCATACAGTTTTCGGTGACAATCAATTTCAAGGTACAGTTTTCATACAGTTTTTGGTGACAATCGATTTCAAGGTACAGTTATCATACTATTTTTCGGTGAAAATCGATCTCATTCATACAGTGTTCGGCGACAATTTCTGTTTCCGGTCCCGCCACGGTAAAGTTTGTACTGTACTAAACTGACTGAACTTCTTTATAACAGATTGTACTGTAGATCGCGGGATGACAAAGTGTTTAGAAATGACATAACTATTTCATAGTGTGCGGAGAAGAGTTATCTTCTGTCTCAAGTTAACGCTGAGCGCTTTGGTCTTTCTCATCGGTGTTGACGCGAGAATGATATGGTATAACACATCCTGTATCACATGTTTTTGTAATTTTCTCTAATATTTCTGCGCAAGAATAGTTCAAAACCATTTCGATAATATGTAAAGTGATATAAATTTTATCTGAATATAGCATATATCTTTGTACTGAAAGCAAATTTTCTAACTGTATGAATTGTTTTGTTTTCATCAGTTGGCAAAATTCATTTGTTATAATTATTCAGCACAAACCTAATCGTTTAAGAATTCAGATCTACATTCATTTTCACGTAGTTATAAGCACATAAAAAGCTTAAGACATAAAAATCGAGAAAGTTGTGAAAATATGGAATATTGGAGAACGTACAAATAACTTCGATGTTCACTGTGTATACTTCACTTCCAAAAGTAATTACTTCTCGAAAAATCGCAAACATAAAATTTTAAAGAACTACAAATTCCAGGTTGGAAGATTTCTTCATTCAATATCTTCGAAGAGACACTGTGTAAAACATCTTTGGTAATTCAATGAAAAACTCAATGAAATGCGAATTTAGTTAGCATTAGACGTATTCGAATAGCAGTTGTTAAACATATTTTTTACAGAAACGTTGATAAGTCACGTAGGAAAACTGTGATCGTGTTGGGAAGCAAAAGTTCCACTACATGGAGTAATTTGTTAGGCGACATTCATCAAGTAATGTCAAGCGATCTGTGTATCGTTCAGTTTCCCTGTTAAAAAACTAACGCTCCTACCTAATTAAGAGTATCAGTACGCGTAAAATATTTGTTTAGGTATGCTTGCACATACATGAATGTGAGGAAGAATTTACTTAGCATGCAAATTTTGGTTATGGTGTGTACCGCAACACGTTAGTCGTTGTATGCACCATAGGTGTACATGCATAAATTTGCAAAAAATGCAATGTGTACATATGTGGTACTCACCTTTTAAAGAGCAACCTGTTTTTAATTATCGTATTTCCATTTCAAATTGACAAATTCTATGACGCAACCTACCGCATAGGCAATCGCGACCAATGTGTTAGTATAAGTTATTATTTTCTCAGTTCCTACCCATTAAGCTCAATTTGTTGGTTTTTTGTAACTTAGAACAAATGTAACTTAGATTTGAGAATTGAAAGGTATACTGGTAAAAAATTTTCTTTGCACGTTTCATTTCCATTTACCTAATTCCTAAGTTTTTCGAACATTTGTCCAATTAATTCTAAGGCGATTATTTACATACTAGGGCAGAGTAACCCATTAGTGATGTACATAGAGTGACTAATAAATACTAGAAAAGCTTTCGGTACTTTTTGGTTATTGAGTAATTCAACAGTTACCTTCCAAGGAATGACAACACCTACTCTTTTGAAAATCGTCTCATTGTTCGTCTGGTTATTGATGAATGCTTCAGAAGCATAACATGTTTCGTGACTCTTTTAAGAAATAACATACTCATACTCATGGGCCTAGTCAAATGTATTACATTTAATAGTTATCGCTGTTAAATTTAAACCCAAAGCTTAACAATCCCCACCGAAAAGCCTTCAAGTGAATCTGAGAATCCGTTAGATAAAAAGCTACCTCGTTCATTTCACACGAGACCGACATCACTCACCCGTACTCAGGTGCACCTCACAACCATGTGTTCTTTACTAAAGCCACCAAAGACAGGCCCTCTGCCATTGATGCATGTATCGACGCGATAATTGAGACCGCGTTGCATTATTACTGAACGTTTGGTCTTTCTGCACGATTCTCGAGCACGGAAATTAGCGTAGCACTGTGACCATTATTTCAACAACATAATTCTGAGTTCCCACATCTGTCTTCATAATTCTACGTCCCTATTCTGTGATTATGCTTGGGTAAACATGCATCCTAGCATCTCATGATTGATTGCCAAAGATTTGAGTCAGTGTTCTTCAACATTCATTCCAGCGGTAACTGCTAGAAGCTGAAAATCGAATTCTCCACGATGACACGGACTTTTAATTTGAATGGATAGGAGTTGATACTCGATACACCTGCTGATTTTTAGCACTGATTAACTACCCTGTCAGAAAACTTCATGATAAGCAGTGATAGCGTCTCAAGCTCTCCAGCGTAATATTTGCTTTTAAAACTTTTACGGTACATAAATTTTTGTACCCTACTGCATAGTACTTCTCCATCATTGGTAGAGCTATGAAGAGAAAAAGTAAAGTCTGCTACTTCGCATTAAACCCACATTTTCGTCCCCCAACTCTGGTAGTTACAGAGAGCTAACCTTTGCTATCAAGAAATTACTGCTCCTATTTTCCAGGGCTACCTTTCATACGTAAAGCTTACTTTACCCATAAAGTAGATTTTGAGTGGCAAAAGTTTTCATGCTCTAAGTCAAGTAGCGAGATTAAAACCAAAGGCAAACGTTCTGTCCTGATAGTTCTGATGATACCATTTGACGAGCGTCAGTTTTATTTTCAGCAAATTTAAGGGTACAAGAAAAAAATATGAACCAGAGGCTGAAACAAAATTCGCTACAAGAAACTCTCAGTGGAAAAATTCGAATAATGTTCTCTCATTAGCTAGTCGAGCAGTTGGGCGAAATTCATGTTTGCTTTGGAAAGCGATGCAGAAATAAACGAAATAAAAGTTCATCGTAATGATGCAGAACATACGAGTATAATCGAAAACCTGAGAAACAACGTTGCAAAGCCAAATGATGCAGGAAAGGTTCTTCACCTGCGGAAGAAAGTCTGGCACAGAAAGTGACACTTAATTTGACGGCACAGGGCTTTTCTATCACGCTCTCCGGCCATTATTCGCTTCTGAGAATTTACCTTCGAAACTTATTTTATTACACCGGCGAGGTAATAAAATTCAGCGCTTTTATAAGTTGCAACGTGTTTAGCATCACATATAGCAAGTAAGTATAGACTGGTTTGCTACAACTCATGATAAAGATTCCATGGTTTAGCACGCAAATCTTTCAAAGTGCCACCATAAGACGTTTGTCTTTGCCCAATGTATGAAATGTGTCTGTATGAGGTACAAGCTCTTGTGTAATTTACTCGCCTATCGATTATTTTCCTTACTCGGCTTCGTGTTGCCCTAGTTTCCCACATTTACGTTGAGGAAGCGTTTCGACCGAACAGTCAGGATGCGCAGTAAATTTAACGATACTCTGAGAGGGGAGCGACACTCGTTTATCGTTTATCATAAATTAATTTAATAGAGGAAAATATGAGTCGGGCTGCACACGTAGTACAGAGAACAGCAAAGTCGTTCTACTGAATAAGCGACGGCCTAGTTGTTCAAGTGAGCTTCACATTAACCCGAAAAACGAACGAGCAGGAAATTGTACTCGAACGGTCGCCTTGGTACCAGAACTGTACCGCTCATATTTTAATTCCTAGCGGACTAGAAAACTCAACAAATCCGTGCAACTTTCGCGTTCTGCAAACACACAGTAATAAATATATAGACTCTCATTTTATGGTTGTCATTGAACTCGAAAAATAACGGCACCTTTTAAAGTTTTTTAACGAACTCGAAAGAATAAAACGCTACCCGGACTCGTGGTTCAGTTCTATACGAACTTAGCGAACAGTAGGCCGAGCGAGATGACTCAGACAGAACGCTTGTTATTTAGCTAGCGAACGACCGGCTTCCTTACAATTGACAGCATCCACAAATTGAGTTATTTTAGGCGAGTTATTGGCAATATTTGATGACGGACAAACTACATGTTACATTAAATAGAGATAAACTTAAATCTAACTAAGTGCTTTGTTTGGCCAAGCGTATGACTTTCAGCAAGTTCTAACCCTCGGACTTCCGAAAAGCCCTGTATAAAAGTTCAACGTTCTTACCCCAAACCTCCACGTTTTTTACCACTCTGCCTCCCTCACACCGTAGCTCCTGACCAAGGACTTCATCTCTTGTCCTCCATTGTGGCGACGTTGCCACATGAAGTCGCGCCACATGGTCTCGTTGCGTGTCCTCACGGCGACCCATGTGCAGCAGGCCGCTCACGTTGTTACTGCAGCTAAATTTTTCTCACAACCGTCCAGCGCTCGAATTTTGCCGTCGGACTGCGAGGTTTGTCGTTCGTCAATGTTTATCTGTGTGGCTTACCCTGGGCTGTTGTAATTGAGTAAAATTCCATTTTGCCGTCGAGTGTAGTTCTCAGGTTTCTCCTCCATCGGAGATTGCGTCGGACTTCTTTGTCCCGCCGCCTTGGCTCAGTTGGGTATGTCACCGTTACCCTCGGTGCTTCCTTAGCTCCCCTCGGGTCTGCCGCGCGCGCTGCCGTGAGCCTCTGCCGATCGCTGCTTTGCTGAGCCTCGTGCGACCGCTAACGAGCAACACTTGTGGTCGAGAGCTGGGACCGTGAGAGTTGTTTGTATGTGTATTGGGATTGAAGTGAAGCTGTATACATCAATAAACATCCTATTCGTAATTCATTCACAAATCACAAGGCTGGTCATCCTTCTGCAATAAAATTTTTGCCAACGTAAGGAAAAATATTCACAGGGGGTATAGGATAGGCAATGGGGTTAGGCTATAGTTGGGTTTGTCGATCGTATGCTGAGGGGACTGGAAACCCCAGGGGGACACTGTAAGGTTATATAAGCTATATTTATACGCCTTTGGGGGCTCTATCTTTCTGGCCTCTTCGCTTCTTTCAGTTTTTACACCTTTTTAGCTAGTTCTTCTTTGTTTTTTCTACCTCATCTGTCTTAACTTACTTTTTCTGAACAAAACTTGAGCACAGATTCCCTGTTTGCGGTTATTCATGGATACTAAATGGTCCCTTCTCTTTCGTGTGGAATAGTCAGACTTACTGACGTGCTGCAATCTATGCCACTACTGCTACTACTACTGCAACTACCGCTACTACTACTGCAACTACCGCTACTACTGCAACTACCGCTGCTACTGCAACTACTGCTACTACTGCAACTTCTGCTACTACTGCAACTTCTGCTACTACTGCAACTACCGCTGCAACAGCAACTACCGCTACTACTACTGTAACTACTGCTACTACTCTAACTACCGCTACTACTACTGTAACTAGCGCTACTATTAGTGCAGCTACCGCTATTTCTAGTGCAACTATCGCTACTAATGAGAAATTAACTCAATCTCATAGTCAGATTCAAGCTTTTGACTGGGAAACATACAGCATCAGATCAACTGTTTTCCTCTTGTTTGTTCAGGCTGCCATGTTATGCAATAAAAGTAGTTTCTTCCGAGAAAAACTTACTCTCTAAAGAGCGAATCAAAAATGAGATGCGCCTGCTAGATCCCACTGCGAAGAGGCTTACAAAACTTACAAAAGGCGTTAAAATTCTAGCTGACGGAATGCGAGGGCGAGACTCTTGACAAAGGGGAAGGTTGTAGGTTATGGACAAATTTAATATACTGAGTGTTGATATTAACCGCAGCATGGAATTGAAGTAATTATAATTATTTCACCATCAAACATTCGGGTGGAACTAATTTTTAATTATTTCGATTTGAATTCAAATTGTGGGGTTAAATTTTGTAACAAAAAGTTATTTAGGTTTTGCTCGAATGTAATTCGGATCAAAATTTGAATAAGATTGCTTGAAGGGTTGTAACTTGTAAGTGATTCGGTACGATTTTTTGACCGAATAATCAGGGGGAAATTTATAAATATTGAGTTCGTAAGCGCATCGAAATCTGATTGCATTTTTTATATTTACGAAAATGCGTTTTCTTGTGAATCTCCTTATAATATGTGGGTGTACCCGACTACTTTATTTGGGATTCAAATAGGTTCATCAGACCATTGGAATACCCATCAAACGATGACACTCAACGAATTAAAGAACACACAGAACAAAGAAACACGATCAACTGAAGCCTTCCAGCGGACCGGGAGACTTGGAGAGTTCAAAAATATTACTACTTCTTGTAAGTAAGAAAACTGTCGAAATTTTTATGTATTTATGTTCATAAGCAAATAAAGCTATAGGGAGGTTATGTTTACTGTACGTGTGAACATGATCATAATGTGTATATATAGTTGAGTTTTTCTGCTTGAATGAGCCGTTAGATAACGGTAGACCTCCAATGAGTGAGAAAGTGTAGGTGAGGAAGTGTAGGTGAGAAGGTGTAGGTGAGGAGGTGTAGGTGAGGAGGTGTAGGTGAGGAGATGTAGATGCAGACATGTAACAATGACAAAAATTGGTTGAAGTGAATTTAACTATTTACTTCGTGGACAAAATTTTTTGACATTATCATTTCAAAGAAAACTGGGGTCCGCTCTTTGAGATTTGAAAAAGGTAAAAGCGCGAATTATATGTCATGGTAGATTTGGAAACTAGTAAAATTATTTCAACAGATACTTCTCTCATTAACAAAATCGGTGTATTTAAACATTCTAAATACAAGCTAATCAAAAGAAAATTATGAGTAACCTAATTGTATAATGTTTACTATAATCTTTGCTGTGAATAAGTGGCTTACTTCACTTGTACTCGGCTTCGTGCTCGAGCCGGTTTCCTACGTTTTTCTGTTCGGTAGAATCGCACCGGGCAGTCAGGTCGCGCAGAGATCTAACGATACTCCGGAGGGGAAATGAAACTCAGTTTTAATCATTTATTATAAATGAACATAATAATGCAAACATAAGTCGGCGGAAAATACAGTAAAACGTGGTACAGGGAACAGTGAAAATTCTACTGAATGAGTAACAGCCTTGTCGTTCAA
>VOMN01082376.1:0-11785 GCA_014899125.1 Orchestia grillus | reverse complement strand
CGATTTTACATCTAATGGTGCCTATTTCATTCCGTTACATTTTATTTCTAAACTACATTGGGAATCTTTGAAGCGGTCCCCTTAATAAAAGAGCATCAAAGATCGATATTAATTGCTTCAATTTAGGATGATGTCTCGATGGATGCTAGATAAGTTGAATCGATGTTCATTTTCAATTAAAATGAACAACCTGATTGGTTATTTTCGATTGCATGGTTTTTTCAAATAAAAAATTTGAAGATTTTAATGTATGTGACTGTCATTGCGTTCTAACGTCCTCAGTCGTTGTAGGTTTTGCAAAGTAGCCATTCTGTGAGAATTTAAAATTAGGACGCAGCTTCAAGATAGCATGAATATATTTTTGACTCGTGTGCGTCATTTCACGAATTCTCAGATTCCTCATCAGTTCGCATAACGTTGACGTTTCGCTCTGCTCACTACGGGGAATTGTTACCGAAGATTTTGCATGCCACACTGCCTGAAGACCGCCATGTCCACTTTTCCGCTTCACCAAAGGGAGCATTCTTGTTGGACCCGTGGAAGTGATTCACGAGGTTGAGAACTAGCGTGATCGTGAGTCGGACTTGACAGTCGTAGCGGTTTTACAACCGAGTCAGTTGTGCTAAGTTCTAGTGACACTTGTACTTTCATTGGGGAATTTGTGCGTTTTGCCAGACGACACATAACCCGTTGGGTAACTATTTTAAAGTCGAGTGTCAGCCTCCAATGATTCTCGTTTATCTTTCAACGAATATCCTAAGCGAAAGAAAATAATTCGTTCACTGAAATCTAAATGAACAGTAACAATGATACGAAGAAAAATCCCTTGTTTAATTGCTGAGAGACGAGTTTTGAATTTCTGCCCTATGCTATTACTGTAGAGTGTACACGGTTACAAACAAGCAAGTAAGCTTGTTTTAGTATTAACATTGGACTGGTAATCCAG
Source organism: Orchestia grillus (assembly GCA_014899125.1). Lineage (NCBI taxonomy): Eukaryota > Metazoa > Arthropoda > Malacostraca > Amphipoda > Talitridae > Orchestia > Orchestia grillus. The sequence goes on along the minus strand of VOMN01082376.1, from coordinate 10,839 downwards.
GGTATCTGATACCCCGTAGCTTTCTTTTCCATTTTCTCTTATGGACTTGGAGTGTGAGTCTCTCCTTCACGTAACCTCAGATTTAGGATTACCATTCCAGAGTTAAATAGGTGGATAGATTTAGGTATGTTGTGCAGATACAGTAGTAGTAATTTCTCCATCTGTCGTGGGCGATAAAAGTTGTGTATCCTCTGTCAGAAGTATCTTGGCTGTCACGTGCATCTTTGTTCTAGGAATTATTCGTTGTTAGAGCATGATGCTTTTTCTTTTTACGGTGGTGGGTGCGTCGTAGCTCTTATCAATATACAGGGTGGACTAAATAACCTGTGAGTTTATGGCACATTTCAGGTATCTCTTGCAAAAGTGGGACATGAACCACTTCAGAGTATGTGTGGTCAATTTGTTGGCTAGATGCGTCAGATATTTTGTTAACTTTCGATCTTGTTTGTGGCACGCTGTGCGAGCCTCTCAGTAATTCTCCAAATCGTTTTATTTTTTTCCTTAGAGTTGTGCGTTTTTATGTTTTGATGTGAGTCCTCGGTTTTTATAATTTCAGAGGAGCACACACTTGTACTTCTTCTTCATACCCATATCAAGATTGGTGACCATAATGCTTGCTGTGAACAAGTGCTAAAATCTCTCACTTGTGATATTTTTTGTTGATTACGTAGAAGCCTAAGGCTCACTGCGCCTATTTTTTGCCTCTAATATACCGTGTGGAGTCACAAGCTGCGTCCAGCGAGCAGTCTAGAACTAACCACGCTGATGTTGGTTGTCAAAACTGTAAGATGCATACACGCTCACTAGGCCGCGTGAGGACTCCACTTACTTGTACGAGCACTTCCGTGTGCTATACTACTCGTCACGTTCTCAGTCAGCTGGCATGTGTCAGGACTGAGTTACTTCTACCAATTTGTACTCCTTCATGATACTTCTGATCACTTCTAACTCAGGAAGATTTTACTAATTTCATACCCTAGCTCGGAATACAGAGGCGAGCCACGAGCGCTCAGCACACAAGTGCCGGTCGCCTCGTGTTGCCCTGCGTCGCAGTACAGGAGCTTGGAGTCCTCGGTCCTGTCCGTCTGGCAACGCCTGCACCGTCGGGGCGGTCAGGGGGCCAGGGAGTCGCCTGGGCATGGTGGGCACGACGGCTTGTGCCTAGGCAGGTGTTGATGTGTTGCCGTCGTGGCAACTGCCTCAAAAATGTTAATTCGGGTCTGTGTCTTGGAAGTGATTCAAATTCTGATAGAGTTTAGTGCAAGTGTTGCCAACAAATTTTAATTTTGAAAGATGTTTTAAAATATATTCCAGGTTTGATTGAATTTCTTCTTAGTTCCAAATTCTGAGAGTGACCACCGAGTTTGAAATCTGTATTTTGGTACGTATTTCCATTTCGATTGAATTTCTTCCTAGTTCGAGATTGTGAGCATTTCGAGCGAATTTTCTAGCGTAGGGAGGCGCCTCACACCGCGTGCTGGCGCTGACCGGCGTATCACAGCTACAATGTCACCGTGCAAGAAAAGCGCTCCTATTATTATTGCTCTGGTTGACGGCCTCCGTGGTCGCGAGGCTGACTGCTGCCGCTACCGGGTCAGGCGCTCCATTGTTCCTGCATCTAGAACGCGCTGCAAATGTTGCCCGTCTTTTGCTATTGTGCTAGGTCACCATTTGTGTGGTACTGGTGGTGCTGTGTGTCCCTCGAATTGTGGAAATCCAAAAATCGTTTCGTGATATCCAATCTCAAATTTGAGTAGAGTCTATCTAGCTATAGGGCCTGCAGTCGTAGAGTCTGGTCAGTCCGCCAGAGTCGTAAGCGATGGAAGCTCATTTGATTGCATGAACTGTATTGCGGAATTTTAATTACGTTCAACGTGTTCAGATGTACGCCTCCTTCGTCAATGCAGGTCTGGTAACTGCACAGGAGCAATTCCCGGACGCGATTAAACCCTCAAGGATCATCCGCCATGAGTCCTGCACCGTCGACTATCGTGCCATCAAGACCCGTTTGTGTCTCCACTGGAGCTTTGTAAATTCATCTCTTGATGAAGCTCCTGAGGCAGAAGTCATGAGGCGTCTCATCTGGCGACCTCTCTGGCTATGACACTGGCCCAAAACGTTCAAAGAAAGTACGGTCTTGATACCCTCCTTACATTTCAATCTCTTAAAAATAATGCTTGCTTGGAATCATATTTATTCTTTGAGAAGTCCTTTTTTTTATAGCTGCTGTAAAAGTTCATTAGGATATGCAATTGTACGGTATTTAGTATATACTTTATGACCAACCGGGACCTGTTTCGTAACACCCTGTATGCTCGAGGGATGATCGTCATTGTCATACGAAAATAAGGTACTTTAGCGCTGTACTCAGAAATGAAGGATAATTACCTTAAATTGTAATTTGTGTGTTGTGTTGTCACCTCTTTGTTTCTAAATTGACACCTTGCTGAGTATACGCTCACTGTACCGTGTACTGGTGGCCGTGTCACGGTGCAGTACCGTGTACTGGTGGCCGTGTCACGGTGCAGTACCGTGTACTGGTGGCCGTGTCACGGTGCAGTACCGTGTACTGGTGGCCGTATGCCTGTGCTGTTTGAATTCGGGTACACTTCCGTGTTGTGAAGTGAGACAGACTTCCTTCGTGTTGACTCGTTTGCTCTCGTTACTCGGATTAGTGGTTTCCGTTATTTGTCCAATTCAAGTGTGAGGGCTTCCTTCAAATGCTACTACAATGAACGTTCGCCCACGAGTTGCGTAGTGTGGAAACAATTCATTCCACACTGTTGCGTAGTGGGAACAATTCATTCCACACTGTTGCGTAGTGGGAACAATTCATTCCACACTGTTGCGTAGTATGGAAACAATTCGTCCCAGATTACGCTAGAGTGGAATAAATTGTTTTTTTGGGACATCCGTGGCCCTATGCGCAGAGAACGCGTTCGTATTCCAGAGATGAGCACGTTGTCAAGAGTTCATATTGTCTCCAGTTTGAACTTTCTTTCGCCGCTGATGCAGGCCGGAGCCAGCCGCTGGTGCAGGCCGGAGCCAGCCGCTGGTGCAGGCTAGAGCCAGCCGCTGGTGCAGGCCAGAGCCAGCCGCTGGTGCAGGCCAGAGCCAGCCGCTGATGCTCGAGGTTCTCAGGCCAAGCGTCGGGCTGTAGAGCCAAGCGAGCGGGTTGTGCAGAGTGTCGTATAACAATAAAACGATCAACAGTGCGTGTCTGTTGTATAGCGGCGCTACGTGCACAGCAGAGGAAGCCGAGGCGAGTTTTGAAATGTGAAATGTCTTAAGTCGTACGCACTGAAAAGTTCTCTCGGAGAAGTGTATGGATTTTGCCTCAGCCTCAACGACTCGGGGTAAGAAAAGAAATATGAACTGAAGTTCATGGATTTGGCCTCTGTCAGAATTTTAATTTTAATTAGACGACCCTGTTGGGACGCTTGTATGCTGCCCTCTCGAGCAGCACCAGACCGTGTTCTGGCCAGACGTTGATGTGGACGGGCGTCGTATCCATTTTACAACTGGCTTCAAAACCCCGCTTGCAATTTACCCGTTATTTTCCATCTACGTGTTTCTACTTGAACACCTAACGAAAGAATGCGTTAAAAATCACTCGCCAATGATTGGTGGAAATGCGTAGGGTTTTGCATAAGATAAGGCATTGGGGTTAGGTTTGTTTATAACTTATGCTATGGGGACTGATAGGTTACCTCAGCTCTAGCTACGCTTGTTTTCGGGACTTCTATCTTTCGTGCCCACTTTCCTTTGTTTCATGTTCGTGGTTTCTCGCTGATTATTCTTTATATTTTCTTCCTTTTCCATTCAAGTTACTCTATCTGTGGTTTGTCTGTGTGGGAACACACCCGTGCAGAGACTCCACGGAGTCCTTACTTGATGGTCTGTTCATGGCATCACATTGTGTGTAGCTAGGGAGCTTAGAGCTAACTAGCCATCTAATCTATTCCAATTTTGTATTAGTTTGTGAAGAAACCGCTTCAGCTTCAGAGTTGTGCTATTTTACTAGACCACCCGCGAATCGGGTGATGGGTTAGCGGTGGGCTCCGTGGCATAGTGGTAGCGTGGTGGTCTCGTAACCGAGAGGACCTGGGTTCGATACTCGGCTCAGGGAGGCATTTTCACATGACTGCGGGGTACTTCCCTTGAAAAAGGAAGTTTAAACCACACATCCCTCACCTTCCCACAACGCCAGTAGTTGTAAGGCATTTAAAACCCAACGGTAAAACTTGTTGGAATTAATAAAGGTTATTACTCCTGTAGACGCTCACGTGAACGAACTAAAACGGGGGAGGGAAGTAGTACGATAATGCTGGACTTGCAGGTAACATCGCTCTGTGTTTGAAAAAACTTGTAGCACTGGCCTGTCTTAACACGTTGACTCCGAAGTGGGTCATATATGGTACACGCGATCATCTAACCTAACCTAATGTAACCGAAGCACTATCATATATAAATACAAATTTTCGAGTTTTCTTCAAATTTGTGTTCATCAATCGAATAAGCTAGTTCTGATACGGAAGAAAATAATAGAGTAACCGAATTTGTGAAAACAAAATCCGTCATTTTTAAATTCACAGTAGAGATATTTATCGGCATGTAATTTTACCTGTGTGGAGAATCGGAGTGAACGTGTTAAAGAGAAATTCGTGTTCAGTTTTTGAAATTGTACTCTGAGACCGACCAAGCTGGGCGTATTCACAAGCCCCAATTGTTTCGACGCCCGTTGGCTCGAGGTCAATTCAGGAGAGCGTCAGCTGCGTTTGAAGGTCCCGTTCCAGCCTCTGATGACTCTTCTTATTTCCTCACAAATCTCCAAAGGCCGAGAAAATAATTCGTTTACTTTCGTCCCAATGATCCGTAACCATGATACGATGGTAAAATCCTTATTTTGTTGCTGAGAGATGAGTTGAATTTATGCTTTATGTGATTACCAAAGAGGTTACGAACAAGTTGCACGGTTACAAACAAGCAAGGTGATCAGAGTTTTAGTATAACAGATAAATGGCTCATACGTTTATCGATCTTTCTATCTATATGAGAAAGTCAAGTTTTTGGTCTTCACCTGTTGCTGTCATTTTATCTTCGTTGTGTTTTTCTTCAAATTATCAAGACAATTTTTCGAGCATCGTTTGTTCATTCAATTTTTCTAAGTAAGAATCACCTGCCTAATTCACTCTACATATATATTGGAAATTTTTCCTACATGTGTGCTGCGCAAGAAGCATAATGTCACATAAACGGACATCAAAAGTGCAAACTTTAAATTCAACTCCAATAATGGATCAATTTGATAAAGCTTGTGATGTCGAGTTAAAATTGCAAGTCTACGTCTTGCAAGTTGCAGACGATATTTCAGTGCGTCGGGAACTTCGGTAGGGGGAGGACGTGCATCAGTGCTCGCTCCGTCCGTCACAGAACACGTGGTGTGAGCCAGCAGGTGGTGTGGTGTGAACGTTCTGCAGTTTTCCCTGCACTGTGGTTGACACCAGTTTGTGCTATGATGAATACCATTCTAGTACGGTTTCTTCTCCTCCTAATTCGTATATCTTGTTGGGAGCCCCGTGATTTTTAGGGGGTAGATCGTCATGAGTATTTTCAATCGTCAGCATTCGTGGTATTGTGTTACAGGAGTACAGTTGATCTTGGAGGGAGCTTGGCGATGTTCAGCTGCACGGCAGTTGTGAATGTAGGATAAATGCACGATGTAAATAATATATACAATATTCACTGTAAAATAAATTTGATTTCTTAAAATACGATCAATGTATAAAGTAGTGTATCACAACAGCTTGTTTAGATAAAATAGAAATACCAGATAACTTGCTTATCAATTCTATGTACTGACAAAGGGGGATAAAGAATTATTACTTCGCAATATTTTAGGTCTTTCAGTTGGAGTAACTGCACTGGTGTTTTCTGCTCAATATTTTACGTCACTGCTGACCTAACTTTATTAGTCAGTACAAATTCAGAAGCTGAGCAGTTGGTCTTTTAATTAATTTCTTTCGTTTAAGGCACAGAGAATACAATTCATAAAGGCAAGGTTGTTCAATATTGCATCTCGAGTTCATCGTCCTTGCGCATAAACAAAACGTTCGTAAACCGTGGAGGTCAGTTCGTCATAGCCAGCTCATCCAAGGCTTACTCACCGTTTCAACTCTACAGGTGAGTCACGTAAGGAACCGTGGGAGACAGTCCATATCACTGGCGATACAAGTCAGTGTTCTCGTGTGTAGGTTCCCATTGTGCCCTGGCGTCTCAAGGATGCCGTGCTGGTGTTGCTGCAGTCCTCATTAACCTTTTTTACTCTTCTGATAGTCCAAGGCTTGCTCGAGTTACCTTAGCCCTACACCGTCTGTATGGACTTCGAAGTCCACTTTCGTAACGATGCTGCTGGTTGTTCGTGACAAGCTAAATGCAACCTTTTTGAAAAAACATATACACGTAAGGCTGCTGCTAGTTTTCGTACGAAGCTAACTGCGATCTTATCGTTAAATTAGTTTGGTCAGTAAAGGGTTAAATGACTGATATGTCCATCAGTTATCTATGAGTAATACACATCTGCTCAATAAACGTCCCGTGATTGCTGCTCAATAAGCTGCAGCTGGCCGCGTACAAGCGACACCTCACACCGTCTCTCCTGGAGTTGTATTCTGCTTCTCTTACCACTCTGAGGCCCTATTTCAACTTTGCAAAGAACCAAATTATTTAGATGGTAATGCTCGTGTAATGTAGAATAGGTGTCTTACTCTCTATGAGTTTGCGTTCACGAATTGAACGTAAAATGGTTTAATACGGAATAAAGTGGTTGTAATATCGCTCAGGACTGTCACCGAGTCGTACAGGGTTAGGGACATCGATGTCCTCGATGTCGACTTAGAACGATTCCACCGCTATCTGTCAACTGGTTACGAGAATCGGTTCTGGATTAAATTTCTCTCCATTAATTGCTTCATTTCATTTCTTCTCGCAATGAACATCAGTCCCTGGACCAAACGCGTTGGAAAGTCGTCGGTGTCTTGTTATCTTCTCGTAATCGTTTACCTGTTGAACCCTTTCAACTCTGCTGATGCATTCTTAATGCCAACCTGTCGAAACCTGACATTAAATTCGAGTTTGAAAAGGTTAGATCTATTTTGGACCTGTCAGGCGGCACTGCAGGGAGAGGCACTAAAACCTCGGGACCGAATTGAAAGAAGTTGTATTTTTCGGGTAGAGAAATGTTATTTGCTTTTGGGAATCGCAAATAATGTAAAGAATCGCATCACTTCCGTTTAAAAGCTGAGAAAAGAATTTTCGTTAAAATATTCCTACGTTGGTGTTAATTTATGTAATAACTCATCATAGAGTGTATTTTAGATGGTAACTCGCTAGCGGCTTGCGATGCACGTGTGAGAATTGAAGTACTTTGAAACTATTGTGTGGTCGTGCCAGGCATTACTCGTAGAGCGTTCTTCCCCATTATGTAGGTGTGTATCTGTGCGCGCCTTCCTCATTATGTATGTGTGTATCTGTGCGCGCCTTCCTCATTATGTATGTATCTGTGTGCGCCTTCCTCATTATGTATGTGTGTATCTGTGCGCGCCTTCATCATCATGTCACGCGTTGAAATTCACTCAATCGTTCATGGTCTAATTTTACTAGTAATGAGATGTCAAGAGAAATGGTAAAAACAGTTAGTTCGAACGTTTCGAGCATGGACTTTTTATCAACAAAACCTGCCATACAAACTAGTAGTACAGACAAAAACTCCGCATAATCAGTATTCCCAATTTTGGAAGTACTGGTTAAACGAAAATTTTATATTACAGGTTTTGTTGAGAAATAAACACATGCTCAAAACGTTCGAACCAAATGTTTTATGATTTTTCTTTGGCATATCATTGCTAGTGAACTTTCTACTCAAAAAGGATTTACTTGGTCTAATTTTCCGCTACGTACGGCGATACATTTTTGTGGTGGTATTGCGGCCGTTTTGCCTGCATTGCGGAGTGTCATCGGCCGTGGAGACCGAGAGAGAGAGAGAGATTATTAGCGCCTCTATCAGTATTATCATCTCTCTATCTGCTCCGAGGAGTTGGGGTCCCTCACTTCAACTACAATTAGGTTTTGAATGTCTCGTCTGTTGCTAATCATCGCAATTGAGTGCGATGAAATGAATAAAAATATGCTTGTAAATAGCGGCGAATTTAGCGTAAAGGTCGTATTTGTTCACCGCTTGCGATGTGAGCGAAAATGATGCAGGGTTTGGAAAGTTTATGGCTGTTAAGAAACTAAATTTTTTGCTCAGTACTGAAGGTGACATTTTGTTTACTGAAAGTTTGAAACCACAAAATGAAAATTGCTTTGCGCATTCTTTAACTTCTTCAAACTATCCTCCAATTCTTCGACGTCCACTCAGCCTTTGGATGAACATTGACGAAACACCTGCGAGCGTCTGAAGTTATCACCAGGTGAAAATCGGCTGTGCCTCTCTTCGTTGCGGGCATAAAATTCATTTAGGCCGTGACACAACTTTGAAACTGGACGCAGCCTCTCGCTGTCATTCGATTTCAACGCTTGGTGAGCGATGTTTGGCAGAATTGCGCGCCGGTTGGGTAGCGTCGGGGACCCTTTATCTGGCGCCCATTGACAGGAGCGTGCGAGCGATACTGGCGTGTCAAGAGCCGGGGTAAGTGGCCGTGTCCCAACCTGCTCTTGCACGTGACGTACAGTTCCATGGCACTGCCCTGAGTGCTTCAATGGCTTCTTCACTTGCCCGCTGTACAGTTGGTCTATTGGGTCACGCCGTTTATACATTTCGACTTTTTTCTACGTCGATTTGTGTCAGTCTGCAAGTGAAATCCGTTTATGAATGTCACTGTTGTAATAAGTCTGCCAATGAGTGACCTGCTGCAGGTTGCATCCTGAAGCAATGTTTGTTTTGTACTTATTGTTTCGGATCTCTTGGAACAATAAATATCTCTTTCTCCTCGATTTTGTTAAGCTCCCGAACTATTGTGTTTTTTTTGGTGAGTTTCATCCTCTATTTTCCTTGGGTTCCTATATGCTCATGGCGGACACGGCAGCCGAGCATGTGGACGGAGCACTCTTTCGCGGTGGGTTGTGTTTTCACCCATGATTTTAACTCTTTGGTTCGTCTGCCGTCGCGTGAGGTCTTGTGCGGGTGTCGGTGCGGTGTTACATTGCCATCGATGTTGTTCCTGTCAATTTGTTGTTTTGCATGGGCCTCCTCTTCTCCTGACCTGACGGTAGTAGCCCTCAAAGACTGTATCTAGTGATAGTTCTTCACCATTGAACAGTGCTTTTTATTTCTTTTGTCCTGTGGCAGCATGAGAGACGACGAGCCAAACTTCAACTGCTTCAACTGTCGAGGTATTTGTGAAGTTGACTTTTGTGGCAGTGTTGTGTATGGATTTTATGTTTTGTTCAGAGTAGCGCTTTGTAATTGAAATGCGCTCTCTGAACTCTTATTATATTTTTAGTATATACTGAAAGTATGCTGTTGTGTAGAGGACAGCATTACTACACAGTATTGTACTGTATCCTGCTATTCTCTACTTCACTTTTACTTGATGACAGATAATGTGAGGCTCTTACCAGCTCGGATAGGGCGCCTCGAGTGGCCACTTGTAGTGCGCGTCAATTGCCGTGCGTGCTTGCGCGGTGCTGCATGCGCTGCGGCTATGATAGCCCCCCACACTCAGCAGCCGCTCCATGGGAGTACACCTCTAATGAGTACTGGAACTGACGCACTCGCTCCTAGCCCTGTATTGGTCACATGTTTAGTAAGAAGCTTCGGAATACTTGGAAACTGACCACACTCGCTCCTAGCCCTGTATTGGTCACATGTTTAGTAATGAGCTTGAAAGTGAGCGAGTGTCTGCACTCGGCTGTGGTGAATATGTAACTCGTTGCACAGGGGTTGCTGTGTGCCTCACGACTTAACACGGAGCGTTTGGTGGTCAACATCGATGTTGAGCGGTCGATCGCGGGCGCGGCGGAAATGGGAAGGCGGGCGCTAGGGCCGGAAAGGCCCTTCCTTCCCCCCGTTGTTGCGACACCTCGCACAGGGAAGTTTATTTTCTGCATCAAAGTCGGTGGGTTTGGTTTGGTCCTGAAATGAGGCGTTGAATGTTAGGGCTTCGTGTTGCTGGCATTTTTGCTCTGAAGGCTGTGGAATACTTAAAGAAATGCCCCTTAGCACATTGCTGACAAAAGTACTGCACGTATTCTCTTAGTATTTGTAGATTGCTCAAGGAAAAGATCGCACCAATTTGGTTAATGACTTTGAGTTTTAAACTATTTAAATTTTTAAATAGTTTGGCGTTATTTAGAGTACAATGATGTATTGTACAGACGCGTCGCTTGATTAATTCGATTTGACTGTTGAAAATAATTGTGACGCGAAAATTCACCCTGAATATAAAATAGTGCAAGTGGTGACTGCCTCGCCAGCCTTTTATGTCACTTGAATGCTTNTTAATTTATTACGAATAAATATATTGTAATTGATTGCATTTCCAAGCTTTGAGACAAGCTTAAATAGACAAGTATTATACGTAATATTATACACACAAAATAGGTTATTTTGTGCAGCGGTCTTCACGATACCGTGGTTTGGCGTGTGTTCTTCAACTTTTCGGTGAAAAGCATTTCTTGATCAATTCCAAAAGTCTTGGTCAAATGAGCGAGGACAGTTTCAATGCGACACCGCTAGTGTTGAGGTGCGCCATGCCGTCGTAGCGTGTACGGAGGATGGTTGTTGTAGCGCCGCGAGGGCTGTCTCACGGCAGCGTTGGAGCGCTCGTCCTGCTACAA
>VOMN01082362.1:386-32601 GCA_014899125.1 Orchestia grillus | reverse complement strand
GCGTGCGAAAGCTTGGGTAATAAATATAAAACCCAGGGGGTGTTTCCAAATATTTACCCTACAATATAGATCCTGAGCGTCATAAACATAGCTACCATGTGAATGAACATATTTTCAGAATTTGTTCCCTGATGTTTTTTTCTGAGTTCTTTCCCCTTACAATACACCCTGCAGAAGAGGACAAAAGCTCGGGCAATAAAAAAAGTGAAGTCCAGCTGAAGCCATTTAATTTATATTCATTCTTCCTCATAGTAAGCTCAAGCACTCAGAGGAGAATTTCACAGCCTCATTCGTGGTTCATCTTTGTACCTTCGCGTCCTGCTAGCGGCGTATCATGGCTACCATGTGAATGAACATATTTGCAAGAATTTGAGCGTTATTATATTGATCATAATGATCGCCTGTCAAAGGAGCCTAAGCCAGGAAACAATAGAAAAGAAACTTCTCAGAAGTTCGGACGCCTACAGGCCTTGTTACTTCTTCTCCTTAATTAATTATACATTCAGGTCTGACACTGTCAGGAGGCCCTGCTCACAGGATATTTCTGTGAGACTCGAGTGTCGAGACCGTGCACCCGCATACTGAGAAGGGGGTGAGGGCGGGGCCCGTGTCACACAACACCTCTGAGTGTGATGGTGTCACCTGACCCAGTCAGCTTCATTAGGGACACAGATTTGTTGTTGCCTTCGCCCTGCCCACTTCCGTGCGGGTCAGGCCTGGGCCACCGGCGATGTGAACTGCAACGGGACCGTATTAAACAACGGAACCGTATTAAACAACGGAACCGTATTAAACGACAACAGGAACACCCTGGATAACGGGACATCACTAAACAACGGGACCACCGATAAATGATGAAAGGCGTGGGTTGAACGAACGAAGAACGAGACAGAGGTGATGACAGATGATCAATTTAGTATAAATTAAATAGCTTCAGCTGGACTTACTTTTTTATTGCCCGAGCTCTCGCACTCTCCCGCAGGGAGCGTTATCAGGGGAACGCGTCTTGAACATTGTCCAATATGCATATTTTCCTCTATAAGACGATGAATTATCGAATTTCATCACGAGGGAATATTTCAGGGAATGCCCAAAACGGTCAATTAATTAAAGCCCCTTGTCAAAAACGGTCAATTAATTCATATTCAAGTAAGGTGGGGTCAGTCTAGAAAGAAGCGCCAATTAAATGACACTATGAATGTAAATGCAACACAAAATAGATGTGACAACATGGACTGCTTTTATCACTGAAGACGATTAGGAAAAATGTAGCCGAAAACTTGGGCTAAAAAATAATTATTCTTATAAGCCTTAATTATAATTTTAAAACTATATAATATATGCGACATCACAGTATTACGCTCAATTCATGTCGGAGAGAATGACCGTTTGTAACAAAAAAATATTTTACTACCGCACTATTGCACAAAAAATATACTTATAAACCTACTGCATAATAAAAAAAATGCGCACCTCAAATCGAACATTTACGCTGAAATGACAAAATTTCTTATCTTTACTTTCATCAATCAATCACGTCAGCAAGTTGATGCTTCACAAATGTCAGGCACGGAAATGGTCAGACAAAGCAGCGTCAGTTTCACAGCGCGCCGTAACTGAAACACGGTATGGGTGAAATACGGGACGGGCGAAACACGGTATGGGTGAAATACGGGACGGACGAAACACGGCATGGGTGAAACACAGGACGGGCGAAACACGGTATGGGTGAAACACAGGACGGGCGAAACACGGCATAGGTGAAACACAGGACGGACGAAACACAGTATGGGTGAAATAATGTAGGACGGGCGAAACCCGGTATGGGTGATATACGGGACGGGCGAAACACGGTATGGGTGAAACACGAGACGGGCGAAACACGATATGGGTGAAATACGAGACGGGCGAAACACGGTATGGGTGAAATACAGGACGGGCGAAACACGGTATGGGTGAAATACGGCAAGGGTATAACAGCTTAATTACGTGAACACAGTTCAAGTGAAATGTCGCATAGAATCGACAGAACAACGTCAGTGTGACCAACTTCAGGATGACGGATGTATTAAGGTCAACGTTTTTTAACTTTTATTATAATGAGGAACGTAGAGGTTTTCAACAGCGACTATTATGCGACCTTACAGAATACGATATTCAGTGAGGCGCTCAGCGACTTAAAATTCTTCTACGCACTATCGCAAGACGTATCACAGATACGGCAGTTGTTTCATTCAGAGAGAGCAAACAAAGCTCATGCCTTGCAATAACATGAAGATTTATTAATGAAGTACCATGCACAACCGCACCGAACAAGAGAAGTTACACCTCCATGAGGCCTATGCCATCTCTTCCCTGAGGTACTGGCCACACACTCAGGACGACCACACAGCAGCTCCTGCAATTTACACCTCGCCGCCTTAACTTTCATCAAAGCGAGCCAGACCAAAACGAATCGCCATTCTCCGTAAATTTCTATGCTCGCTAGCAGGAAAGTTCTTTCGTCCGGATCCGCAGTCAGGCCCTACTTTAAGGTGCGAGTTGCCTCCTGCAAAATGAACCCGTGAAAAATACATCTTTCATAAGCTTGTAGTATGGTGTCTGGTAGTCAGTGGGTTTTAGTTATAATGAAATAAACGAACATTAGATTACATAGATCAATTATTTAGGCGGAATTTGAACAGTAAAATTCCAAAAGATATTGAACGATAGTTACATCGTTCTAGAAAGACAATCAGCAAAGAAGAGAGAATGTCAGAGCAGACCAGAAGACGGCGAAACTTAAGTTGTAAAAATATTAAAATCGCGAACGAAATTTTCAACATCGGGCAAAAATATAGATTTCGTGTTCAATGACACAAAACTTAGAAATGTTAATCTTATAATTTAATTTCGTCACATATGTTTTCAGAGATCAATTTGAAAACCACAGCTACGCAATTTGTGGCAGGGCTTTTTCTTGAACCGGTCGTGTTCATCAAGCCCAACTTGCCTTTGAACAGTCATGCACGTTTTGAACAACGTAAATCGATAACTGGCGTTATAATTTCAGAAACGTATCACAAATCTTTGATTCAACTCATTAAATCATAGTGTATTTTTCGTTCCATTTCCTACATATATGCCCAGAATATTAGATACGATTGATTGTAATTTCCAAGGTAATTAGTACAATTTATCACTCTAGTCACGGAAATTGTTACGTAGAGCAATCATCAACGTCAGTCACAACACTCCATCACCGCAGCTTTGTGATCTCCGGCGAATACAAGCAAAATTCTCGACGCTCGTTATATGTTTCAGTTTTTAGGGTGTAACAGACCTTACCAATAAACGGGTCGCGAAAACACATCTTCCGAGTTACTCTTCTACGCTGTGGATATTCGAGCACGGATGGTCTTGCTAGCGAGTTTCTCAAACGCAATTTCAGTTTAAAAATTATTATTCCTAGAGTAATCTAATTACGTGTCCATATAAAGGAAAACTTGGACAATAGACCTGACCTTTTCAAACAATTAGCTTTTATATATTTTGTTACGGGATTAACACAATTGTTGCGACCCACTTTTTCTGAGCTGTTGCTCATTGAGAATCGGACTCGTTATGAATGCGCTTAAAACGATTCCGAAATTTGATTAAAAATAACTCACTCTCGGCTGTTATTGAGTCGCGTCACAAACAACTATCATGGAGAGGCAAAAGAGTTCAGACTTGTAACAGAAACTAAAATACTAAAATATGGATATTACCGTACACTGCAGGAAGTACCGATCGATGCTTGATGTTTTCTGGTCAATGCCGAGACCATAAAATCATCAATATCGACCTCGCAAACCATCAGTTGCAAACATACACATTTTAAGTATGATGAATATTTTAGTGGAGTCCTACTCAATTGAGTTTAGATCAGAGTTCAGCGAGACGTCATGCGACTTTTTCATAGAAAAGAGTCCGATAGTAAAAAATATATGGAGATCGCCGAGCTGCTTGGACGATAGAATAACTAAGGCGAAAAGACGTCGCTGCAATTTAGTAGCATATAATTATTATGATAGAAATTCAGAACTAATATCCTCGAGAAAAAAACAGAGTAAAAGAATTTCATATTAAATAAAAATATTTCAGAAAAAGGGCGGGCAGTATTGTATCATTATTAAAAAATCTATGTGTGAATCATGTCGTGACTTTTGTTTCTATCAGAGCACATTAAAGCAAGAACCATCCGGTATATTAATTAGTACGCCGTCTATCTCAAAAGAGAGTGAAACAGCATATCATTTGCAGTCAAGTACCACTTACAGTAAAATTCAACTCGTATCCTCATTTAATGATATCGATTCACTGTTGAATCTTGAAAGTTCATGCAGATATTACTTTTATTTGGTAACTTTATTTTACTTTGGTAACTTTTACTTTGTCAATAATTGAGTCGATTTTTCATGAAATGATGTAGAGTAACAGGTGACCTAGAGGCAGAAGGGGCAGTCCACTCACCACTAATGAAGGCCGTAGGTCCCTCTTGAAGTTAATTAGTCACTCGAGTTTTTCCACTGGCGAGGTCGAGCGGTTCAGCTTAGCTCGTTTAGACGGTGAATAGGGCCTGTGCTTACACCTGAGATCGTTTCAAACAAGGAACGTTTCACGAAAAATCTAATTTGAGTTCGCTCATTACACGCGCTTCATTGAAAAACGCGCCCGCTGATGATTAACTTGAACTTCTCTTCGGTGAAGCACGGTAAAAGCTAGCAAACTAAATTCAAAGTGAATACCCACCGCAACACGATTGTTCAAAGTATAGGAGATGGCACGGCACACCTCTCCTTAAACCTTCTGGTCAAGCACTAGCCCTCCGACAACACTTCGGCAGTCGGCACGCTAATGATCTCAAGAGTAACTTGTTCCCAAGTCATGCACCACCATGCAGTGCCAGGATACACCACCTGCTAAACTCGCGAAATTCTCAGTCCAGGATCTTATCTCGAGAGCATGTATAGAATAATTCAGACAATGCGTCAGAATAAAACGTTAGAAATGAGTTTTAACGGGTGAAATACGTAACACATCTCAACACACCGAAGAATAGTGGTATTTGGCATCGTCATGCGGTTGCCCTTAGCTCCGCCTCTCTGGTGAATTGAGACGTCAAGTGTCATTTACAAATTCCTATGGTATGAAGAGCTCCTTGCATTAGAGGAAATGAGCCGCGTGTGTAATTTTGTGGTTAGAAGTTTGAGATTCCGGAAATTTTACCAACGAATGTATACTTCCTCGATTATGTTTATAGTCCATTTCGATTCCTTCATCAACCCGATCAATTAACTGAACGATTAGATTAAGATGAGCGTTCTAGGAGTTTCATCAGTCAATTGAGCACAAATTATGCTTCTGTCATTATGTATCACACTTATAAAATGCCTTTTTATCGATCGTGCGGCTTCTACGCTAACTGACTAAGTAATTTCCCCTTAAAATTTTGGAGCATCGGATATCTCAGCTGACTGTAAACTGCAGATACTCCTCGTATCCATGAGTATCAGTTGCATTCTGAGAATCACGTAGTGGAAGGAGTTCTACTTCTCCAACTACCACAATATATGTACTGAAGCTATTTTCTTGGTTAGTTAAAATTTTTGCTAGGTTACCGAGAGCCAATAAGGAAAACCTATTTCGCTAGTCGGAGTACTGCTGAGCGTGAAATTTTTCAGAACGATCTCAATTTTTTTTATTAAACCAACTGATCGCAAGGAGGCGTGGAGGTCGAGTAACTTCGAAAGCCAGGCCTTTGGGATTTCTATTTTTCGTGTCCACTTTGCTTCTTTTCATTTTCATACATTTCTCGCTGATTCCATACCTTTTATTCCCCTTTTCTTCTTAACTTGCTTTTTTTTTGCGCAGGAGATCATGTGTGGGAACACATCTTGTGAATAGATCTCCAAAGTACATACTAAATAGTCCTTCCTCTTTCGTCGATAGTCCTAGTTACTAAAGCACTGCTATCCTAACTACTATTACTGACTTCAAGAAGTTGTGAGGGATCAATCTCATTATACTTTCATGAATAGGGGAAAATTCTATTTAAAAATGGCAGACAATGTCACTGGGTATTTTTTTTTAGAATCTTTTCTTTAAGTGATGAATTAAAATGGCTTGAAATTAAAATGTTTCACAATGTTTGATGTTCGTGCCCATTAGTTTTGCTGGACGTATGTTGTGTTCCACTGTCGAAACGTTCCTTCAACGCACGCATTGTAAGAGAACGTAATACAATAAAACCCTAAAGTAATCATTCCAATGAAGGCCTAATAGTGAGAGAAACTAAAGTCTAAGGAACCAGCAACCAGCAAAATCCATTCAATTTTCCCGAGTCGAACGCTCAAATAGACATGTCGATTTCCGTTCACTTGTTCACAGCGTAGAGAATGAACATCAGTAATGTTCATCAAATTCAAAAGAATAGGTGGGTGGACGCTTTTTGGGACAACTGGAACAACTTACCATCAAGGTAATGGGTGGCCATCGATATTCCTGAACTATTATGGATCAATTACTCGACATCCGTGGCTTAGAAAAGGATATGACTCACTGTATACCAGCCTCCAGCAGCTGCCGGATCATGACCTTCAACTCATGTAGAGAACCACACTCTAGTGAAATATATAACAAACAATACCCAGGGATTAGAGTTATACAGGAACACACTTTTCAATAACTCAAACAATTCTAATAATTTGAGCAAAGAAAAATTTGAGTACTGATGTATTCCGATATAGTTGTCTTACATGTCCAATTAGTGTGCGTGTTCGACTGGATACGCTCCCGTAATAAGTTCATCAAACACTGTACAACAGACCAACGTTACATACAACGTAAGACAGATTTACTGCATTAAGGTGGGTGAGTTGCTGTGTGAACAGCTATCTCTGAATATCATGTTTTTTCCAAATAATACTCGTAACTTCAGTGTGTGGATACTACGAATCCCTGTCCGTATTTGTGTCTGAAAGCTGACTTCAGGCAATATACAGAAGTGTTATGAATAACAATACCACAGATATGGGCTGAAAGCCTTGGGTGATGATTGCAGTAAATTATAAATGTTACATCCAGATTATTATTGAAACACTTATTATTGCCATTTTCACGCTGTAATAATAACTTTTATTTTTAATTAATTTTTCATTTGAATCAGATATGTATGATATTAGTTTCAATTCTGACTTGCATGAAATAAAAGTTTAAACTAGCACTCGTATAACGACTATCAGAAAATATTACAATAACTAACTAAATAAAATTTATAAATCTAAATCAAATAATGGTTATTGTCGTTTTCATTCATGCAACCAGTCTCCAGTTTGAGGATGGCCTAATTCATCTATGCCGATTCCCGCTGTGCTGAAAAAATGTGATGTTATTGAAATAAAAGTATATTATTCGTTAGTATACTGTCGATAAGTTGCCCCGGGTGTCGAATTTTATTTCAATGTCTTACCTGACAAAGATATGACCAAGGTGGACAATTTGCACGTAGGAATTCAATTTTTAGAGCAAAACGCTGTTTTTTTCGTGCATTTAATGCTCATTGCATTATAGTGATTACAATCGAAGAGAATGAATTTGTTGTCATTCGTGGAATAGTATATGTTAGAATTATTACATAGAATAGCAGGAGAACACTATCATCATCATTATTATATTTCTGGTTCAACATATATATATTTGTGTTTATTTATATGTGAACGGCTGTACGCTTTAGAATATGCTAAGTCGCTACCTACGGGATGCCCTGGAGGTCAAATAATTTATAAAGCCCTGCAAGTAGCTATAGTCATAAATGTGCAGTGAAAGTGTTCAAGAAATCCATGTTTGTAATTTTAATTTACATAAATCTTCTAGTATTAAGTTCTTTAACATGCTGAATTGTTTAAATTGCACATATGTATCCGAAAACATGTCCTAATTAAATTGAAAAAGTTATCCGTGAAATAAGATTTTCAGAAAAAACTAATTTATGGGACACCCTATTATATTTTAGTAGGTAAATATTTTACATTTTGCACAGCTTTACTATGAAAAAATGAACAAGAAAGGCTACCTACAAATTCATCATTATTCGTTAAGAAAACTATAACAACATTAAAGGACATGCTAAATATTAAAAGTGAATGTTTTGGACATATTAGCCATTTTCGATACCTGACAGGAAAATTTAAAAGTGTGTAAACATTGGAATATAACATTTAAACTACAGTCATTCAGAGACTAAATTAACTGCAGAGGTGATGTATACAGAGCATAGTTTAAAAAAAGTTTATTTTGTTAAATGAACAAGCATTTTGAAATGTAGACCTCTATATAGAACTTGACGTCGAGGTAATTACTGCAAAATCGTCCAAGCGCGTCGGAATATCATACTTTTCTGCATGAGTGCGAAGGCAGATCAGTGGGAGTTGCGAGAGGTAGATTGGTAATTCAGTATGGAAACTTCTGCCAGCATGCTTCTGTACCCTATTATGCAGTTTGGACTTTAAAACGCTTGCTTCTGTCTCCTTGTGCTCACAATATTTATTTAGGTTCCGACAAAAAGTGGCCCTTCATTAATTTAGAGAAACTATATGAAGCAAAGGGCTTAATAGTTATTGCAACGTGATTTAAGAGAGAACTTAAACTGATCAGAATAAAGAAGAAAAGACTCCCGTGTAAAAAATGGTCCTATAAAGTAGGGCATGCGTGAAATACCTTAATAACAGAAAGGAACTAACGTGAAGCGTGTTTTGGAGCACCTCCCTATCAGGCTCCATCTGATTTACAAAATTTGCATCTCGTCAGGCGAGCTTGCTAGAAAGTTTAAATATTTGCATTTGGAATCGTTCATGGAGCTTCGTCCTCATGCACGCATAATGGTAATTTAATTTGTACGTCACGCGGTGACTTCAAACCCAGTTGGCGATTTAAGATCGTCATTACCAGAACAATTGCGTATGTTTCGGTGAAAAATTTTCACCTTTGGTAAATGACTTGAGTTTTTTTTGTGTAACTGAGTTTTGCTAGGAGACATACGTTTGGTGTTCAGGTAGAGCACAATAATCTCAAACAGCGATACAGTCGTCCCTCGCACGGAACGCTGGATCGGTTTAAACAAATAATCGCTCCATCTTCTTTTTGATTCATCTAACTCGCTCTATTTGTTCCTCGTATCACAAATATTTCTCTTGCTCCGCGATGCTCGCTTTAGTTGATATCGCTCTATGCTAGCGACCACTGTAGAGCGGTTGGTTGAAGGCTTCATCTTAGCGTTCTACGCGGGGGACGACCATATTTATTTAGGACTCCAGTAGGCGGTTTATCACGAGGACAATGATTTTCAGGAGAATTGGCCGGACTTTTTAAACGACTAATTGAGAATTTACAAATAAACTTGCGCACCAGAAAACTTCGAGCTCATGCTCAGCAGGATCCGTGATGTTGATGCTCAGCTTACGTGCCTCATGTGTACACATTTTTAATCGTCCTATTCATCTGGATGAAATTTCGGATGGATGTGGACAACGACCACTGATATTAACTACTTGTTTTTATCTCAAACGATTGCCTTGCCTCTCAGCTCATGAATCAAATGAGAGAAAGAGATAATCTATGAACCAGTGAAGAACATTGTATGTTGCGAGAATTGGAGGTTATGTGTACCTTGGTACGAGGGTTCGGCGGTTGTCTCTAAAAAAAGACGATGTGACATTGTTGTTTCCCTTAACATTCGATAGTGAAAATTCAGAGGACTGATTAAACCAAGGAAAATGCTCCAAACTAATTCAATTTCACTAAAGAATACCGAACATTGGTCACAGTGTGCAACTTATTATTATTATTCTAGTTTACCAACAACGGTTGAAGGGAACGTCTGGATAGAGTTGCATTCTTTATAATTTAAGCAAATCGCAATTAAATATGCTTCTCGATTTAGGTAACATTCAGGCCACGGAGGCTTAGACGACTTCGTTCACTAAATGGACAGCACTTGGAGAAAAAGACAGTGCTGGAAAGAGGCCTTTAGAGCTTTTTTTATCCGAAAAAATGATTTATGAAAAATCCCTACAAAATGCACATCACTTCAAACTTATATTTAGTTCCTCAAACCGCATGTACTCCAAGAAAGTAAAACCACCTCGTACCTTGAGATCTTTATTTTCCTTTCGGACACTCTTGGTACTATAGCTCTTCGCCCGCTCCTGGAGCTCCATCATGATGAGGTGGGAGAGAACTGATGTCTTTAACCTCTTCCCCAGCCGGCTTTTTGACGAATGTGTGCTGTATTCTCGTGATTTTTGTAACTTTTTCCAAACGAATGAGTGCACTAGGAAACTGTCGGCTTATACCGGGAGAGGTCAAGGAAGAATGAGTCAACTCATCTCAAATTTCTTCATTTAAAATCGAAAATATGGCGAGTTGAGAAATACTAATTAGGCTTAGAAATACTAATTCTAAATACTAAAAAATACATCCCTAGGTTAAGAAATACTAATTAAATTAAAAATAGTTTCTCATTTACTTTGAATTTGCTGGAGAAGTGGTTAATGAAATCTAAATCTAAAATAAAAACAATCGTTCATCATTAGAAAAAACCTTCGCTATCGATGAGCCAGACTGTGGCATGAACCCACAATAAGAATGCAGTGACCGATCACTCAACACTACGACCAACTTTCGAGTAGAACCTCTGTAGCTCCATTTGTGACGAGCACTTACGTGTTAGCGAAGAAATGTTTGTTCTCCAATCACTATCATATCATCTGTCATCTTGTTTCTTTCCGCGGCACTTGGACCCGTCGCACTGAGAACTCGAGAACCTCGTAAGCGGTTAACGAGGGAAACTCGAGTAACTTCAAATTGCTCCTCGATCTTTCCCGACCACGATGAGTAATTATTTAGTGTCCAACGATCTGGCATTGAAGCAGTTTTGGATCGCTGGGTTCGAAGGACCAGGGCTGAAAATCGCTTTGCGATCCTTCGCCGAACGGAGTTATTCCTGGCGGCTAATTTGTCAGCTCATATGTGCAAAAAATCGCATTGGCAAAGAATTACGAGCTACCGATCTGTTTGCGGGTAATGTGATGTTTGACTTTACGAGTAATGTTTGACTCTACGTTTGACTCTATGCGCGACTCTGATCGCCCTCAATATGACTTAGAGCAATAAAATATTCTGTCTTCGTCCTCGTGTTCGTTAAACGATCAGAAATAATTAAATTTACACGTAACTTATCCCAAAATCCAGGGATTCTCCAGCTAGTTATGGAATTGCAACAGCAACATTTCTCCAATGTATTACGAAATAAGATGTACGATACTACAGGATCTCTTTAGAGCAAAACTTGACTTCTGAAGGAGAGTTTCTAGTTTCTGGGACAAAATAGAGTTTCAGAGAAGAATAGAAGCTGACAATGTTTATCGTCAGAGGGAGGTCCTCGAGCTGAAATATGACAGCGGGACGATTTCTCAGAGCGAGGAGGCACCTCAGTCAGGCTGGAGATGGGCTCTTTCAGGCCCTCTTGCTCTTGGATAGAATCGTGGAAAATATGTCGGGGGCGACAGCAACAACAGGACAGCATTAGGGACCTGCAAGCCAGTTCTTCTCGGCCCTGTGCCTCGTGGGTCGTTGGAAAGATCTTTGTGAACGACCACGTGCGTTTCATAAGTCACGTTTGAGATAGTAAGACCGGAAATGTAGTGTCTCTAAGAAATTTGAGTAAAAACGAACTTGTGCTGTCTTAAATTGTGTGGTTGTGATTAGATACGCACAGTTGAGAAATTTAAAATTTGTGTCCTGGAATCCAGTGTTTCTGTATAGTAAATTTTTGAAGAAAAAAATTGTACTCTAGCGGCCCTTGTACAACACATCGCGTAGGACTTTTAAGCTCCAGGGAGCGTCTGGAACTTCGAGTTAATGTATGAATGATGGCGTACAACTCAAACACTGTTGTGCTCGGTGCTTAACCTTCAATTTGGAAATCATGAAATTTGTCTGTGCGCTTTATTATACAGCATGGTAAGTTTTCCTGTACCGTAGAAAGTTTTACTCTAGAGAATACTAAGTTTTATTGCATTGACACGAGCCCACATTCCTGGCGCATTTTGGAATGAAGAGAGAGGAGAGTATTTTCAGTTCTCCAACAATATAATTAAAGATTCAATGCGTGATTTTTTAATTACTTGCTTTTTGACATGACAAACTGATTGCAAAATTGGCTACAGCATCGGCTATCAGGTGAACAACACTGTAGTCATTAGTTTTTCATAGAATGATTTACTTGTAAGCATCATTTATTCATTATCGTGATCTATTTCATTGTTCATACTAATATTGATATATTGATGATGACAATTAAATATAATATTCATGACATAATTGCGCTTAGCTGCTTCATCAATATAATTTTTTCCAATGTAAATTGATGTCGAACATACCATAGCTGGGGATTCACAGACGCTTGGTAGGCCATGCTCGAATTCTTGGCCGATGTACAACCACCCAGCAGAAACTCGTGAGTAGACGATGTTAAGGAGCGTGTTTATGATAAAGTTGTAACGCAGGTTTAAGTGGCGGACTAGTGGTAAAATATTCATAAAATGATAATTAACAGGAGGAGATGAAAGAAATACCTGGTGCAACAAGTGTTAACAAGTCCCTTGAATGGTGGCGGCCGCCGAGGTGTAGAACTGGCCAGCGTCAGCAGGCGGATGCCCCTGAGGAAATTCTTCAAACGTACTACCACAACTAACGGCTTCTGTGTGGCTGTCAGAAGTTGTGGCGGGCTGAGCCAACACTGAGAGGCGGCATAGTTGAACGCCTAACTTCCGCCGCAACCCATAATTGCCCTCAGCTTCAGTGCAGAATGCCTTCTGCCGACCCATGAGGAGAATGCCTTCTGACGACCCATGAGGAGAATGCCTTCTGCCGACCCATGAGGAGATGGCTCGTGGCTATGGAAATTTTGAATGCGTGGATTGTGTCATGCGTGAGAGGTTGTTGCATGATACATCTGTTGTCATCACTAGCGCAGATGTACCTTGAGGCAATGTAGAGGACTAAACCTGCGGTTAACTGTGAATTATTACGATTGGGGAGATCGAATCCATTTCGTTCAATTGATATATAGATGATAACCGGAACTGTACTGCCCCTTTACCTTGAATCGCATTACCACATCGATATGTGGGCATCTTCAGCCTCTCATTTCCTTTTTGATCAGCGCTTGCAGCGCCACCGAGGTTTCTGAGCTTGCGTCCTTGCTTATCCGACGTAGATTACGGACACGTAATTTCCTCGTGCCGAGCCTCAATACTCGCATCCCCGGGTCCTGGGGAGGCCAAATCAATGGCAGCAATGGGCCTTAATAGGCCTAAACGTGAGCTCCAGACTGCGTCGACATTACTATTGGTTTTCCTTTTGCGCTGAACATCTGCTCGGTGACGCCGCTTGGGACCGCAATGGGGCATTCGGAGACGCTTAGGCTTTCTCTACAGCTTCTCCGCCGCCAGGCTGCAGGACGTCCGTGATCTACAGGTCTGCACCCAGAGCAAATTCTCCGTTGTTTGCAGCTTGGCAAGCTGTGCGCACTGATGAAGTGCAAACCAAAATATCCAGCAGTAGTGCAGACTGGGTACGAAATGTAGTATATGAGTATATGTGTAGACGTGGCACAGACCGTTGTTCCGTACTACAAGCTAGGTACAAAGTGTAGTATTTGTACATGAGTACAGGTGGCATAGAAAAATGAATCAAGTCACGGTCTGCTTGAATCTTTTCTCAAGTCTGAAAAACTACTGAGCTTAGTAAAAACTAGTCTCTTCGACTAAAATTGAATTACAATTTTTATTAGTCTGTAAAACTGCTGAGTTTAGTGAAAACTAGAGTCATTTCGACGAAAGTCTTTTCGTTAGTCTGTCAGATTGCAGAGTATAGTAAATTCTAGTCATTTCTACGAAAGTCTTTTCATTAGTCTCCTAAACTGCTGAGTTTAGTGAAAACTAAAGTCACTCCTACTGCAGTCTCTTCTTTCGCTGACTCTTATTTTATCCCTGTAGACCGCTTCATTGAGCGCACTGAGCTGCCCTGTTACACGTATAACATTGATAAGCTTTATGTTCCAATTGCTTACATACCTAATAAGCTATGCTTGTATAATCCCGTAGATCGTTTTGCGAAAGGGGCTTATTAGCTACGGAAGGAGAGACTTCACAGTTCTTTCACTCTTGCAACCGACACTTGTATGTGAATGACAGTTCGATCTAAACGCGCCAGTACACCTCGACGCCATCATTACAACAATGTTTTCGTGCAGCCAAACAGTCACAAACCCCTACAACGGTCTTGCCTCCGTCAGCATACGTTCTTTCTTGATTACTGAACTGACGCATAGTCGACTCCTGAAAATAGAGCGCTAGATCTGCTACCTCAAACAACCGCTCTATAGACGTCCCCAGTATAGAGCGATATCAACTAGAGTAAACATCAATGGGTATGTAAAATATTTGTCATAAGAAACAAATTAAGTGTGCTGTATGAAGCAAATAAAATGATAGAGCGGTTATTTGCTGGAACCGATCTATCGCTCTACTCGGAGGGCGGCTGTATAGACATCAAGCAAAGTAAAAATTGCTGAGTAAAATTTGTAAAAAACATCGCACATCTATAAAGGTGAGTTCAATCTCACAACCGGGCCAAAATTAAAACAAATGTGCGCTTAGAATTGATTTCCTCAAGTGCAAGCGTTGTAGGAAATGGCGCAAATCTCGCTAACCAACTTGGTTTATAACAGACCCGGGACCAGCACAGCGGCACCGCCGTCATTTTGTGCCACTTTAAATCACCAGGAACCTGAGGCCTCCCCTTCCACGGTGGCAGCAAGCCTCATGGAAATCTAGCATTTCTTCCGCCCTAAAGAACAACTAAAGAAGGACGGCGCCGCAGGCGGTGTGACTGTCGGTGCTGGAGGAGAGTCTCGGAGCTTCGTTTGAATTCCTTTAGCAAAGGCAAGAATTTTCATGTTGGCTTTTAGGGGCGACAGTGAGTGCGGCAGAAATCCCGTGTTAAGCCCCTCTGGATTCTGGCTGCCCTGATAACGCTGGGGATGAGGGGGGAGCGNCCCTCTGGATTCTGGCTGCCCTGATAACGCTGGGGATGAGGGGGAAGCGGGGCTGGGCAAGGGGTCTCGGTGGCAAAACGGGGGCGGAGAATTTACACTTCGTGTTTGTCGCTATAACACTGACGAGCATCAGGTGCAACATCATTGTCATACATTAGGCACAACATCATTGACAAACATCCATCACAACATCACTGACGAGCATCGGTCCATTGACGCGACATTTTGGACCATTCGAACTCGAAATGCCGCCCGTCGCTGGAGGCTGAGTCTGTCGGGTGCCAGATCAGGGGCTCCGTGGCGGAGAGCAGGAGCGCCTCTGCACCAGACTTCGCTGACCGCCCCTGCGTCAGAGCCCCGAGGGCTCCAGCGCTCCTCACGACCCTGCTAGAGCCTCAGCAAGCAACCACTGTGCGTTCAACCAATGTGCCAAATCAACCAATGCTCGGTTGCACCATCACTACAAGATTCGGGTGTTGTGCAAGTGTCGGCGAATTGAAATTGTCGTACAGTCGCGGTGGAATATAGGTCATCTTGCTGTCTGAGATAAGCTCGTTGTCCTACGATCACAATAAAATCTGTGTTGTCTTATAATCACAGAAAAATGATGTTATCGTATGATCATGGTAAAATTTTTGCTATCTTACAATCATGGTCAAATAGGAGTTGTTTTTCAATCGGAATAAAATATATACCTTACAATCGTAGTAAAATTTGTGTTAACTCACAGACACAGAAAATTTATCTTATCCTACCATCAGAGTAATTTCCTTCAATTTCAGCACCCATCACGTCGCACAGCCACAGTTCCACTCGTGGCTCACGGCGACAATGACGCCGATTGCGTTCTACTGCGACCAAAGAACCTGTAGTTACATTGTAAGTACATCCACGAACCAAAATTTATAATTTCCAATCCGATCAAAAGATGCAAATCGCCGCACAATATCTCATTGAACGTATTAGTTGTCGTTGGCATGATAGAATTGTTTTTTCTCTTAATTTTTGTAATCGAATGATGCTTCTTTTAGCTTAAGTGTCGAACGTTTGCTCGTTATGTTAGTGTACGTACACTTCATCATGTACGCGATACTTTTTTGTCTCTTCTACTAATGTATGTGTACATATGAGTCACCATACATACTCTGTATATCACGAGACTAGCCGCTGAATGAAAGATTTACATAATTGACATAAAGAAAGGCTTTTCAATTTGCACCCTTTCGCCAATAAAATTTTTCAAGCGAAGACTTTAAGAAAAACACAATATTCGCGATGGACTCCTGTAAACCGTATCCTAAATACCTCTGCCACGTCAGGCTTGTCGGAAAAAATCCATTAATTAAAGGTCGTAATTTCAGAGCGGTAGAGTCAGGGCCAGTCAGGAATATTGACAAAGTGAATGAATCATTCCGCGCGAAGACTTACATGCAGTCCTGTTAGCACAAACAGCGCCCAGGGCTCTTATTGTTTTGTTTAACACCAGGATGAATATGGACACAAGTACCTAAAATATGGAGGACTGTTTGCGCAGCATTTGATTTATTTTCAACATAGGGTGTGCCTCGTAAGGCTGACGACGCTGAGACGATGTCAGCGCAGCGGGACCGCGACAGCGTGCCTGCGCTGAGCAGCTCGCAGGCCCGATAGCTGGCCTGAGCCTTCAGCTTTAGGAGAGCAGCAGCTGCACCTAGCAGCTGCAACTACAGATGCAGCAGCTGAAGTGGAGCAGCTGCAACTACGGGTGAACGGAAACAGGAATAACAAATGCAACTAAAGATGCATCATCGGCCGCTACAGACCTAGCTCATGCATAATTGCTGCTACGACTGAAGATGCATCAGCTTTATCTACAGATGCACCAATTGAAGGAATAACAACTACAGACACAATAGAAGCGCAAATAGTAACTTTAGTAACACAAATAGCAGCTGCAGTAACACAAATAGTAGCTGTAGTAACACAAATATCAGCTGCAGTAACACAAATAGCAGCTGAAGTAACACAAATAGATGCTGCAGTAACACAAATAACACGTGCAGTAACACAAATAGCGGCAGCACAAATGGCAGTTGAAGTAAGATAGCCCCATCAATTGCAGTAGTCGCACCAGTTTGCGTACAACAGCTGCTACACAGTCGTCTGGAGACAGACAGATAGCTACCAGGAAAGAGGGTCACTCATCTCGATCAATTTCAACTGGCAAATGTTAGTAAAACTTTCAATCAGGGATGTTATTTGAGCATATCTTATACGAAAGTTGTCTTGGGATTCTAATTCTTCAAAAAATCTAGTTTCCGTTATGCGAATATGGAATGTTAAAACCCTGCGATCATTTTCAACAGGACATTTATCATCAATTGAGCGTTTCAAGCAATTTTGTAGAGTGAAATACAAATTTGCAAGCTTCAATTTTACAGTTTTATATTTTCATAGAATAACGGGCAACAAGCACTAATTTTCTTCCATATGTAATTCATTGTGCGTTTCATCCTTAATAAACAACTGAAAATTAACGAAGCAGGCAAGCCAGGTATACACTAAGACACCTAACAGTAATCGGATCATTTTATCTAACTGCTGTGATCAATACATGAATGCTAGAAATTACAATAACTATATGGATAAGAAATCCAACAACAAATCAAAATACTCTGATGTTCATATACAACTAATTATGTATCCAGTGTTATCTTGGGAATGCAAAAGAGGCTACACCTGGCCTATAGAAACGCGCACTAAATGGACACTTTACCGTCTTTGTGTTGAGACAATCAGTGCGAAGGCCTGTTCTGTGTAGACCTCTCGTAGATGGTCAACCTAGTGCGTGAGTATGTACGTATGAGGTCTGCACTGACCTAGGCACCTACTTAAAATTTGAGCACAGTGACGTTCAATGCCATATCATGGTTTAGACCTTACTAAACAGAAACTCCATCGTGTTTGTGTGGTGGCATACGATGTCTACACCTTCTCTAGACCCCGACTAAAAAGACACTTCGTCGTGTTTGTGGTGTACATACGATGTCTACATTTGACCTAGACCCTTCTGAAAAAAAGGCTAGAATAGAAAATAGACATTTTACCTTCTGCCTGACTTTAGCGAAGCACGATTCTGAGGTGGCTTGGCCCCTCGAGGGCGCTGTGCATAGCGCGACTCGCTTCCTTTGACCCTTGTTATGAGTTGCAAATGTAGTTTTGGACTCTTGCAGCGCAGGCAAGGTTCAACATGAGCAAGATGCTGGGTAGCAGGTCTCTACTGAGGGAATATATCCGTACGGTCTTCCTTAAAAGAGAAATCGTGTTTATTTTGCAACTGACGAGTCAGTCAGTAAAGTCATAGGTACGAATGTTTATCGCAGTCCTGATTTGGACGAAGTCAGGTGATGCTGGAAAGGTATGATTTTAGATGCTTCATTTTGCATCAAATAGTTTTTCGAACTGATGTACTTCGGTTGAAATATACTGTGAATACCTTGTAAAACAACTATTTTTGGAAAAAAGTATTTTGAGGCTATGGGTTTTTTCTTTCGAGTGAGATTAGTACGATGTGTAGGTTGACATATTCAGATGGAAAAGTGAGTAAAATTAGCGTTGAATTAAATCCCTCGTATTTTCCTGAACGCCAATACCCCGGAAATGTACAACTTGGATTCAGCGATGAGCTCGACTAAAATAATTTTCTGTATCGTTTTTTTAGCTCATCAATGAGTCGAAAAAACCTTCTCCTACCCGTCCGCTTCCTGAATTATAAATTTTTGATCAACCAGTTAGAGGCAAATAGATTTCCATTAATTATTAAAATTGAAGTTAAAGGGTTTCACATCGTGTAACGAAGCTGCATGATTCCAGTGACTAACAAACGAACGAGTTCAGCAACTTTCTTCTGAAACTACAGTTTTTTATTTAAAAACGGCTAGAATTTATTCCATCGGTGGGAGAAGAAAACAACTCAAAACTTTAGCGCTTTCACAGCGCCGTTGCACACCGTTGATGCCCACATTTCCACGTCCGTAAGCACGCACCCGAAGGCGGGTTGCTGCAGAGAGACTTTCGCTTCATCCATTGGGCCAATATGCTTTCATAATTATAAGAAACCATCGCACAAGCGATATGAAGCATAAAAAGGTGCCGTTGGTTCAATAATTCAGAGTTAGTAAAATTTTTAGTGCTTTTTCTTAAAGAATGAATGATAGGAACGTAAAAAATATATGTAAAATCTTGTGAATATAATTTATACGGTTTGTGCCTTTTTGCGTCCACATCTTGCCGCAAACGTTTGAAAAATGGAACGCATGAATTAAGATTAGTCCTTTAAGAATTTCATTCGAGTCTGACTTAAATTTTGTTTTAAGTCATGTAAAATTTGTGTTATAGCATCAAAAAGTGTAGCTTACAAACAAAATTTAAATCCTGAATTCTAGATGTTAACGTCTGGGGGAAAATGAGACCGACTTCTTTTAGATGAGGTGAGTAAAATAGAACTTCTGTTAGTCTTGGACAAATACTTTAGTTCAAAAATTCCATTTTAAGTTTGTCAATTAAATTTTAGATGAAATTTTGTTCTTGCATAATAGAAGAGACGAATTGTTTTATTAAACTCATAAGCAATTCAGAATTCATTAAGGTCTGACACAAATGTTGCAATTATTTTTGAACAACCTTGAGAATGAAAACCAGGGGCATCCGGTGGAATTCTTTCGATGAATAAACTTCAAGCGCAAAATAAATTTACCACTATGAAGGCACGATACCATACACTACACGAGAAGTAATTTTCGACCTTTCAGTCACTGTAAGAGAATATGACTGCTTGAATAAACATTTTCAAGCAAGCATCGCTCCCAAATTTGAATCAACTCTCCCTCACGTTGGAACGGCCTCAGGCGGAGCTGATAGGCCTATGCATCACGCTCCCAGTACTCACCTGGCCAAATCACTTCTGTCAATTCAGGACGGTCTCGTTGGAGGTTGGGGAAGTGTCAGAGGAGGACTGGACAAGTTAGCGGCATTGTCAAGTCTGGATGGCAACACTGCGACTCGCGTCATCCTCGCTGGGGCACATTTTTACACGTTTCGTAACCGAGTTAACACCGGGTAGATATTTTGATCTGTCGAGTAGGCGGAGTTTAAGGTGGTGTGGTGATGCGAAATGTGAACTTTGAAAATTAACTGTTATAAGCAGTTCAAACCGTTTGTTGTGTATAAGTTCGAATGAATAAACGTAGGACGGATCTTGTAACCATGAATTCACTAAAACTGTAATCCATGTCATGGTTACATGAACATGCTTGTAATGGTCTTGCAAAGGTACGAGAATGCAGGTGGATTTTGGAACGAAAGATCAACGATCGTAATTACGCCTGTATTGTAGTAGTGTCTTGGGGATTGTGTAGTCATATATTTTTGCTGGTGGAATACAAGCGTCCTGTTGAGCATTATTAAACAATAACTTTGTTTGTAGGTAATCAGGTTTTCTTAATCTGAGTATAATGTTCCTAGTTGTTCTTAACCTTGACCACTGCGGCGAGAAGCTCTACATCAAATCGAATTAAACGTGTATGAACATCGCAGGGATCGAATTGAACATGCGCAGGATATAGATTAAATGTTGCCTAGCTATTAGCCTCCTCGTGCAGCCTGGTGCATAAGTGGAGGTTCTCCTCTGTGTGGATTACTCGTCTGAAGCCTTTGAAAATAATTCTGCAGATTGCTACACTGGGGGGCCATTTCTAGAGGCATGTCGAAAATGATGAATGAACTAAATCCTGCTCTAGAGATATTCCTGTACTTTTTAATAGTCGACAGTAGTCATAAATTTGATTCGGTTTCAGTTCGTGTGTAGGAGTGAACCGATCGCAGTAAACCGACTCTGTGCAGGGTGTTAGTGAAGTTGTGCGTGGTCGCCCTACAACTCTCTCTCCCAGCCCTCTTCCTTGTGCTAGCTACTGCCCCTGAATTTGAGTGCACTGGAGAACGTGAGACGTTTGAGGGTTAAAAGCTGAACATAATTTGGTTGATAATGAAACTTCATTCGGGTGTCCTATATATATTCGGACATAAACTGCAAGTAGAATTTTATCTCCTAACTATTCCATCTGATGAATATTCAGGGAAACTTTCGATTTCCACAAACACAAGTCTCGGGCTGTTGTTCTCTATATCTAGAAGCGCTCCATAGAGCGTCCCATTTATCTCATAGCTATGATTTTCGTCTTATTTACTGGGAATTTTCTACCAGGCCGAAACTTTGTTAAAACAGGTTGAGAACCGCCGGATTTGACGTGAAAATTCAGGTCACGTAATCTGTGGTGCGCGTGGTGATCCTATTTCTTATGAATTTGTCTTCCCTCCCCTGTAGTATTGCAAGTCCGGTTAGGAAAAATTAAATTTGACCCTTCGTAATTTTACCTAACGTATCCTGCATGGAAGGGAGATGAAGCTTGTGGAAACTTGGTCCGAGCGTCAGTGGAGTTCATGCAACTTTTCTGAGGCTATGTGCAAGCATATTAATGTTTCCGTTTAATTTTCGTGCGCTTCAGAATAAATTGTAGGATTGGTTTCTGCTATCGAAGGTTAACATTGCTTTCCAATAAGACTAAAATAAAATGGTTAATTAGTAGGACGCTCTGTGGAGGTTGTCTAGACGAGGTAAAGAATTCCGAAGTTACTCTTTACAATCTGTGAATTAAGTAAACCTTCCTGTAAAACTTCGGAGCCTGTCGGAGTTTACAGTCGGAGCCTGTTCCAAATGATGAAGGATAAAGAATTATGTAAAACCAGGTAAATCACAAGGAGCTGTAGTTAATAATATAAGTAATAAAAATGCGGTATTTTTTATACCGTACGACTAGCTTGTGGGCATGATGGATGAAGGTACTAGGTGTTGCTTCGCCTTGGTCTGCACGACCAGATATCCAAAAGCTACTCTCCAGAAAAGGATCCTACAAAGATCGTCGTCTATCCTAGATGAATTTGCTGTACATGGATTATCCTCTGCCCCCTTAGGCTGTATGTAGAGTTGATGTTGGTCAGTAGTGTTCGGAGCGTCAGTTACAAGCTTATCACCGCTTCCTGTCGGGCATAGTGAGAAGTTTTGATTAATGCTATTTAAACCAGGTGCACGTTATCGCACGCGTAATATTAACCGTTCTTTTGAATTCCAGTTTTAGGTCTCTGACTCTTCGTTTTCTGAAACTGGAGTGATAGTTTCCTAGAATTGTTGCTCTGCCTGACTATTGTGCAGCCAAATCAATTCCTCGGTTCGTACGTAACAAATCGCAGGATAATGGGGGACGTCTACAAGAAAAACGGCAAAGTAAAGCCGGTGATGACCATTGAGAACGGAGGCAGTCGATGCATGGCAAAGGTTTTGGTCGAACGAGAAATTAAAGCCTTCTTGGAGCTTGCCAGGAACGAGAAAAATGTCTCCTCAGACTCGGAGGGCGAAGAAACAAAAGCCGATAAACCTACAGACCTTTATAAATTATTTGAGAACGACGAAGACGAGGACGACTCTGCTTGTGACAGACGGACGCCTCCTCCAGTCGAATTCACTGCAAGCGACCACTGGCAAAGCGAGCTGGTAACCACCACCCAGAGGCTTTCTGAACTCTACAGTCTTGGTCACCTCTCTGACCTCACCATCACCTTCAGTGACAGCGACGAGGTCATAAAGGTAACTCTCAATGGAGGTCAGAAAACTTGCGGTTTCCTGCGTCACCGCAAGAAGTGCGGTCGCACGTCATTTGAAAACGAATCAAAGGTATTCAAAGATCCAACGTTAGAGGCAACTACTAAGGATTTCCACATTTTGAATAACGTTGAAGGGTAATGTGAACTTTGATTAACTTGGTTTACATGTACATTTTGTACTTTCGATATAAGAGATGAAATGCAGTAACTATGAAACGTTCTGGACTCTATTTTAAATTTCATAAACAAATGTAGCCAGTGAGAACTTCGTATTCTAGTAAACGAATTCCGTTCCATAAAGTATTTTCTATCGTCATGCTGTAAAGTTAGATGATGGAACGGTAGTCATTTTTGTAGGTAGAGTTTAGTACGAGGCACGCTAGAGTTCAGTACCCATTGAAATCGAATAACGTCCTTGTCACGCTCTGCTAGTAACTGTACCAAATCTCATCTAGATTCTGTGAATGGGAAGTCTAGTTAATCACAATGGTTAATGCCCATACTCGTCGAGATAACCAAGGTGGTTTCGGTGACATGGCCGATAACCTGCCGTAAACACTAGACCATGATCTTGGATAGTGTACACGCTGTCTTTAGTTCCCATTTCTGGGAAACTCTTAACGGCTGGTCGTTAAAATCTGGAATCATCTCTCCCTTAATCAATTATCTACCAGTCTCGTTATGGCTCGTGGTTTTTAAACTGCTATATACCTTTTCAGTACCACAATTTGAAAATACTTCAAACTTTGTCCAGTCATTGGTGGCCTATACAGCGTGGCGCAAACAGGAAACTGTCAATATGTTGCCAACTATTGAAGAAAAATACTCTTTGAGAACACGCTTTTGAGTGTATCTTTTCTGTATTCACGTTGACAATTTAGTGTTACAACTGAAATTGTAAAATTTGCGGCGAATGAACAGAAATGTAAAGAGCTTTTGCGAGGCAGCAATTTTCTTGGTTCCTGAACTGCATCCAATTTATCGGAACAGATGATACGGGCAGTGGTGAATCCAGGATACAGTTCCAGCACATGGAATTCTTGTAGCGAGATAATTACTACAGAATGTTGCCAAACATTGCGTTGTTATACTGCGCCATCAAATTAAATGGCTACCTTGATCACCGGCCTAAGCCCTTGCGATTTTCTTTTGTGCGGACATCTCGAAAGCAAAAGGTATTTTTCTCTTCCCGAAAACGGACTGTTTGAAAGAAGATTGAAAATGGTTCATTTACATGAAATAAATTTGAATTTAGGAAAGTCAGCGCAGGAACGAGGGCAGAACTGGATGACATGTCATGGGAAGCTTTAAATCTTCAAAAGCATAGCGAATGTAATGGTGTCAGGAATCTTCCATTGGTTTATACATTATACCAATTAGGAAACTTTTTTGTACCACCGTGCCTAAAATGTTTGATCCTTCTACTTAAATGTAACACCTTGCAATGTTAATTTGAGTGACTCCACCACACGAACGTGTGCCACAATGTCCCGCTGGGGTGGGGGACTCGAGCCCCGATATGGTCGAGTGATAGCCAATACGTCTAAACCAGCGTATTAAGGAGGCAAAAGTGTCTATTTATCGTCGGCACAATAATCGATATGACCGAACTAGCTTATTCCCACTTGTACACGATGCAGAGAATATTCTTAAATTACGCACAGGCCCACAAACTGATGCTGGCGTCGGCATCGTTCGTGTTCGAGAGGATGCTCTACACGGACACCAAAGAGGCGCGCACCGGCAAAGTCACTCTGCACTGCAGCGTCGAAGGTCTTAAGTGGATCCTGAACAACTTGTACCTCGGCAAGAGCGAGCTGGGGAACGTGGTCACCGCCCTCAGGGTCTACGGTGTGGCACAGCAGTACCAGATGAATGGAATTTCTGCCATGTGTAAAGACGTGAGTACTGCTTTCGTTTAGACCATTTAGTTTGAACCTCGGCCTGGCGCGACGCTTTCATCGGTCGCTGTCGACTAATATGGAAGTCTTCTCAATGCTTCATTCACGCATTGTAGGTTGCCCATACCGTTGACAGCGGAGATTCAACGAAATTGTATGTGGACATTCTTGTGTGGACCATTTCATCTGACGCTCACGTGTATTCCGGCTGTGATCAGATCCCATACCTGTGGATATTTTTCATCTTTGTTTTAGAGAAGGAACGACAAATTTAACTAGTCTCAAAGATGACCATTTCCAAACGTAGAACTTCGATAAGCCTATCTCTTGTAGGAGAGTTCCACAGGGTGGGGCCGTTAATTACCCCTTTCTTAATTAATTAATCGGAAACCCACATGGCAGTCGATGCACTACAGGAAATTCAAATTTCTTCAGATGATTCAAATCCAGGATCCAGTTATGGAGAAAGTGTCAACAGTGCATGGGGGCAGGCACAGTCAACTTTTGTTACGAAGTTGAAGTCATTCGGTGTAGTTCTCAACGAGGTGATGCCAGCTAATTATCAGATTGTTTTGGGTTAACTTCTTCACAGCTGTATCCATTTGATTCAACAGTTACTCGATCTGTTGGAATGTACGAATTGGGACTTGCCTTCATTTGGTTGACAGCGTGCGCCCAAACGTACCAAAGCACTGATCGGTTAACGAGTGCCATAAAATCCAACTTAATACCCGTTATGTATTTATAGATTTGTTTGATGTCTTCTTTTGAAGAAATGTAGAGCAAAATTAACTTCTCGATTATTACATGAACAATACTGAAACAACCACTGCTTTTCATCTTCAGTCAGTTGGTAGCACCGAGAAAATTTATTCCCGGTCGAATGAGGATAATAGCACAAACTTGAAAAATTTATGAATTTATAAATTGGATACTGTATATTAGGCGTGTCATTTTATAACTTGCAACATGTGTTCATCAGAATTGTTCTTTTCAATTTTATGTGTTGTTAAAACCCGTTATTCTTAGAGCGTACATACGTAATAATTCTTCATTATTTAGAGTGTAATAATAGAGCGTACGTAATGATTCTTGATTATTTTTTGTTTGAAAATCTTTTCATCGTTAGTTTCATTGGCTATTGAACCAATGAGTACTCCATCCTTGCTCCACACCCTGTATCACACGGGGTCACCTGGTCCGTCGTGCAGCTGCGTACTTGCTCGTTAACGTCAGGTAAACTGCATCTTAACCTACATAACTTTGTAGATCTTGAACCAAAGTGGATTTCATAGTGGACAATGTATTTCAAATTCAGGTTAAATTTCTTCCACGCTTATAAAACGTAGATTTTAGTGTCGGAAATTTATCTATTGCTGTTAATCCCGAGATCGTCCTTCCCTCCAGTATCTGAGATACCAAATCTCCCTCGACAACGTGTCAGAAGTGTTCAACGCAGCCAAGCTCTTCTCAGAGGACTCCCTCATGAACGCCTGTCTCACCGTGAGGATTGTAGAGCTGATTTTAAAGTGCACGAATTCATGCAAGAACTTAGTTTAACGTACATCTGCGCCATGCGTTCGATATGATCTTTAGTACGCTTATTTCCTCTTCCAGAACTAGTGTTCTGGACTCTTCAGACATTAGCGTTGTCATAGTTTATTATTTATAGGGTGTTAGTAAAAGTTCTCTCGGAATTGAATTTATTCATTGGCTATGACAATATGGTCGGTAGTTAAATTTTGTTGTGGTGTGTAAGCAATTAGCAGAAATCGTTTTTACCTCATTGAAACCCTCCCTTGTTCATACTTTTTTGAACAATTAAAGTATGTGCCATCCCGTAAATTGTTCTCGGCAACATTTTCATATTTCTAATTTGAACAGCACCGCGGCAGAGAAATGGTCGTCCCGTTCTTCCAAAAGCTAGACGTCGGCAGCAGTAAAGACGATACTTGCCAGAGCGAACAAGTGGATCTTTCCTGCTCAAAACTTCGTCACGACCAAAATTATGTAATCGGGCATTGAATATCTTCCTGTAATATTTAAATTACTTACGAATACTTCGCCCCTCAGGAGCATAGGATATAGGGAGTAGTTAGGTGGGTTAGGATTGTCTATCGCCGGCTATAGGGACTGGCGTCCCAAACAGGGCAACATTAGGTTACTTCAGCTGTAGGTGGGCCTTCGGGACTTCTACCTATATTTCCTGCCCACTGCACATTGTTGCATTTTCACATTTTCTCTCTTCTACCTCCATTTTAAACCTGGCTTTTCTATACGTAAGGGATCCTATGTGGGAACACGCCTTATAATTCCCCGCTTTATATTCCATAATGAATGGTCTCTTCTCTTCGCTTAAATCTCATTTATGGGGCTAGGAGCTCTAAGCAAACGAGTGATTCAATCGAAACTAATGTTGAATTCAATAGTACTTCATGACGAGGGGTCATAGAAATCGTCCTGCTTTTCCCTCGCGATGCATTGGATGCTAGCGCGGTGGAGCATTTTCTCGCAAAATAATTTCTATCCTTCGTCTCTGTAAAGGATTATTTTGTCCGTTCATGAAACGATATGATCCTCTATCTTTGTGCGAGATCGGCCCTTGTTAGAAGTTCTAGTGAGCGATCCAGGTCTGTTATCTTGTACCTGGAACACGTGACACCTGTGCAGAAGCTGAATGCGTGCTGGCCGTCGGTGATAAAAGACCACATCTCCGAGATGACGGAGGAGCTGTGGATGTACCTGCTGCAGCGGCCCGTGCTCACCACCTCTGAAGTGATGCTCTTCAAAGGACTGGTGTCGTGGCGAGTATTTCGCACTTTAGCGGGTTATCCTCTACCCAGTCGAAATTTTTCACTGCTCCGTCGATTATATTCGACAATCCTGCTGAGATGCCTCAGCTTGCGTGGCCAAAATTATCAAATGTAGATGCTCCGGCAAAAAAGTTAGCTTGGGTAACTAACTTATCTGCGTATGTGG
Organism: Orchestia grillus; assembly: GCA_014899125.1. Taxonomy (NCBI): domain Eukaryota; kingdom Metazoa; phylum Arthropoda; class Malacostraca; order Amphipoda; family Talitridae; genus Orchestia; species Orchestia grillus. The sequence continues at coordinate 4,884 of VOMN01082362.1, read as the reverse complement.
AGTGGAGACTTGAAGTGCTACCGCGAAAATAAGGCTTTATAGAAGCCGGTGCGTGTAGCAAGATTCACCACGAATCAGAACTCAGTTTAAGAGTAGCGGATAAACTTGTGCAAGTCTTGCAGCTACCCCGAATTTAAAATTGTAGGTGCGCAGGAGTGTCGTGCACTTGAACCTGGTCGTGAACTCGGGCTCACTTACTACGCTTAAAATTCACCTTAGTTTCAGTCCTTAAACGAAGATTCAGCGGCAGTTGATGACAACCCGACGCACGTTTAAATAGAAAGGATTCGCGAGCATTTCTAAACTCGTTAATGCACTTCCCAGGAGCCGTTGGGCTCTGATCTTGCCTCGGTGTGAATGCTGGTTGTGATGATCGGACTTGGGCCTGGGAGCGATTACAGAAAAAGCCCGTCCTGCCTCGCCTAAGGTCATTCTTAACCTAAACATTAAATTGCCTAACGCTAGGCAATGAAGATTTCTCTCCACAGAATATAGTCTCGTTTTGGTCGTAAAGCCGTGGTCGCCAGGAGAAGTTCTAGTCTGAGGTTCGAAATAGTCTGTCAAGAAAGAACAACTCTTGAAGCTAAATAATGTACCTTGGCCGCTAATTGGAATACCATTGTCAAGTGCTGTAGTTCATTAGGAATAAATTTTAGGCTTGATTATACCACAGAGCTTGAATGAAACTCTTGCTCTTCCATAATGAAGTCGAAAATTGTGTGCATTAGCGTTTTATTCAAAGTGTTGATGGTGACGGCCCTTTCTGACGGCTCTGAAAGATGTTCGAATTGTTCTGTGCCAAGTGGCATACCGCATAATTTACTGAATAAAAGGTTTAGCTGCGTATAGAAATTTACAAGGCTTCAGCTTTGTTTGAAAAAACCATACAAAGGTATGGAAATATTTTCTTTGCCTCACTCTCAACTTTCCAGCAGATTATAATATTGAATTAAACCCCATCCGTTCAGTCATAAAATCGTTGTGTGAAACTTAAAATTCCTCGGCGCGCAAGTGCTCGGAATGCTTAATTACAACAAGGTATTGTTTCACAGGGCGACGTACCAGCTCGAGTCGGATGAAGAAATGGCGACACCGGTGCGCATACGGCAAAAACTAGAGAAATTCCTACCCCACGTGAGGTTCCTGTCTATTCCGTTGGACAGCTTCATAGACAATGTTGTGCCGACACAAGTTTTCACCCCTGAAGAGTGCACGAGCATACTGATGAGACTCAGAGGCATCTCTTCCTCTTTGCCAGCCTCGTTTCCATGTAGTCCAATTCTCTACGACAGAATGGAATTGAATCAAGTCGATCTCAGGCACGTGGTGCTGGCACGGATTTCAAACGACAGAAGGAAGTTGCATCCAATCACGGTGTCGGACATGGTGTTGGTGAAAAACCTGACCGTTTCTCGCCCAATCTTGGTCCAACAGATCCAAACTCAAGACAACTCGACCCTTAAACTAGCGCAGATGATTCTGACCGATCCGGACGGTAAGCAGGTCGGCATAGCCAAACCCCTCGGGCCTACCTGGCGTTTCGTAGCTCCCGTGTTCATGCACGCCAACAAACCTTACCAAATCACGATCGACAAGGTCCTCGTCAACAAAGCTTACTACAAGAAGGATATCTGTTCAACCTCTGGGGACGTTAAATTCACAGGATGTACAGGAGACAACTATATTAGACTTGGGTTTTGGCCTGCACATAGAAAGGGTTGAGGAGCACCGTATTTAATGAATTTTATGATCGAACGCAGTCGTCAGACGAAATTTATTTAAATTTTATTACTCTGAAGTTGAGTTAGATGGAACTCTGGCCCACAGTGTCCGAGCACAGGCTTGATCAGGCTCCGTCGATTTGTTTGATGATGGCGCATCTTTCATATTCTGTAGATCGCTCGTCGATTAAATGCTGAATGCACAAGAGTCTTCAAATGCTTCTATAGCAATTGGTTCTGGTTAGGACCAGCTCTACGCAACCGCTGTGCAATAAGAAGCGCCATCGTTATGAACTCCAGCGAGGCTTTGCACCAAAGAACCCTTCTTAATGAATTACGTTCCTGACCATTATTAAATTTTAACATTAGAATTTAAAAGTGAAATTGTTACGTTAACCTAGATTCCGAGACTCGTAGTTTTCGGCCTTCATTTAGGTTAAGTTGGAGATGCCCTGAACTTGGGTAAGTTCATCAACCCATTTAGGGCAAGTTGGAGTTGCCACGAACTTGATTACGAAGCAAAGATTATACAGGCTGGGGGTACACATGTTAGATTGTCTATTTTGTATTGAAATATCTAAAATGTTTGCCTCCCTTATTTCAGCGACTTCATATCTCATAAATTGTTGATCAGTCTAAGTTTAATTTCCTCATTTTTTTAAGTAAGATGCTCCGTGAGCTCATGTGCGTTGCTCGCAGAAATTTAATTAAAAAGTGCAAGTAAATTTTTAACTTAGTTTTCCAAGAACTTTAATTCTATCAGGAAATGAAAATACCACGAATGGACTTTTTATGCCATGGTCACTACCATGAAAAATTCGAGGGCGAACTTCTTTCACAAGTCCTGAGCGCTATTTCACTCTTTACATTTTGTACTCCTCTCGAGATTTTTTCTGCCCTGTGCTGAAACACCGGGAGAACCGGATGACCCAATGATACTTTCTTGGGTTTAGATCATGACAAAACATTCTATGGATTTAATCTTATAAATTTTTTCTTTCGAACTTATTCGTACTGCATTCGATGTGGCCTTGATTCGGTTTGACTACGGCCTGAAGAAGCTTAACGAATGAATGCATATACGGACACGCATGGTATCCCGATGCATTGCATCGCGTAACAGTGGCGAGATTAGATTTTGCTCCAAACTGGTGGTGGTTTCTGATGCGTGGAAGGAGCTCGGTCTAATAAAGAGATCCACTTGGGGTTTTCGAAGTGGTGCCAGGCTTCGACAAGCATTGCAGTCCAATGTTGTCGACTTGATTTCTGCACCTTCGGGGAAAGTACGGGCTATTTAAATTTCACGAACGGCATCGTAAGCTATGACCTTAAGCCCTATGACTTCTGGTAATGAATCCTAAATTTGTTGGTATTCGTGTCTCTCCATGCATGCACCCAGCCGATTCTGCGATCAAATTATTTTTCTTTAAGTTAACCACTTGTTATCGATGTTTTCTATGACAAAGTTTCATGTCTTCTATGAGCCCCTCAGACGAGTCTTGAAGTTCAGATCAGTCTTTTTGGCGGTTAACCGGATTAAATTAAACTCTGAAATAAAAAAAAAGCATCTCTAGATACTTGTAGTTTGAAACTCGAGATTTATGTAAAAGACGAACCCATAAATAATTTAAAACTTGAAAAAGCGAGAAGAATTCGCGTCACGCTACATTGCTGCACCCGCAGCGAACGGGTGTGAAGAATAATGTAGGTGGGGTGGTAACTTCACAAAATTTACACTTGGGTTGAAAAATATAAACATACGACCGCATAATGTTTGTTCAGGATGTACAATTCCCAGGAGACTCGAGATGGAGACGTGTGTCGTGAGTTGCACAACTGCGGCGTGTCCTGGCACACGGTGCTGCGTCTAGGCACATGTGGGCAACGGGCGCTCAAAGGCGATCATCGAGGCAGAAAATGAGCTCAACGCTCGAGGGAACGTCACAGGTCCCTGCATGAGAGACGGGACGCCGCTGGGGGACGTGCCTCGGAATTGGAGGTTGAGGTCTGTCTTTGTGTCCTGGGGAGGAGGCGTGGTCCTGAATTAGCACTGCGTGTGCCGCGTGTATTCAGCATAGGCGTATAAACACTATGTAGTAAGACGGAGATGTATATGTAGTGGGATCTGTATGCACATAGTGCGATAAATATCTACTGAAATATATACAGGCGATTACTGATACATGACGTCCTTATTTTCCGCCCCATTTGTCTCTGTTCATAACTTTTGGCTTCAGGTACTCGAATATTTGTACGCTTTTGCGTCCACAGCGCACACTCCAAAATTTATACACAATTCAAATGCTGGGAAAAATTTGTGCAGATGTCAAGGATCGGCTGTGGTTATACTCTGGAATATGGACTTGGAGCGTGCTAAGCAATACACCTAAAAGCTCTGGAATATATGCGCATATACACACACCCCCTGTAGTGTATTCATGTATTGGATCACGAGACGTTATGAAGTGAGGTGCGGACAGACAATGCAACACAATTGGGATGTTCAGTCAGGTGCAAGTGCACTGCAGGTCTGGAGCAGGTCAGGTGAAGTCTGATTCAAATTTGCATTTTTCCCTTCCCAGCACCTTGTAAATGTAGATAAGGATGAATTTAACGCGACGTAAGTGTTCTTCGCAGGTATGTTGAATTCACTTAACATCGTACTTCCCTTCAGCCCGTACTCCATTTCAGCCCGTACACCACTTCACCCCGCACTTTCCTTCAGCCCACACTTCCCTTCAGCCCACACTTCCCTTCAGCCCACACTTCCCTTCAGC
>VOMN01082361.1:0-33993 GCA_014899125.1 Orchestia grillus | reverse complement strand
TAGGGAATACAATTCACTAATGATTGCCCAGATAATGACATCTATAATTTGATTGAGTAAATTATTTACCAGAATGTTTTCGCGACGTATGTATATCACTTGTTGCCAAAATAAGGAAAGGTACTAAAAGTACGCCGCGCATTTGATTGGCACTTTCTCTTACCTTTTGTTTGTAGACGTTTCGTTTGTTCCACGTGAAAGTGTACGTGATGTTGGGGTCGGCCTCGAACAGCTTCTCGAAGACTGACCCTTCCACTGTGATCTGCTCATGAATTGGTGAGAGGAAGATCAGTAATTGCACTCAGGTATAAGACTTGAACTTCTAATTCGAAATGAAACTTTGTAATGAACAATGAACAAACAAACACCTATGACCAACCCTGATTCTAAAATGGGTGACTTATGAAACATGACTAAAGTGATATCATTACCGAAGAATTTATACAAATTACAAGGGAGTGAATACAATAAGCTCATCCTATAAAAGAATATGATATTTTACGTTCTCATTAACAATCAAGAAATGTTTTCAGAATTCATTGTATCAATATATGAATAAACGCGTGGAGGATCCTAGTAAATATCAGAAACCTAAACACACTAAATAGCAGAAAACTGCCCAGCCTAATTAAACAAAAGAAGAAACATTTAATTGAAAAAGTCGAAACACGTTTTGCAAATGGCATTTGAGTACCTGCAGCGCTTCGTTAGAGGCTGAGGTACACACCTTGAGGTGGACTCGCGAGAGGGCGGCGGGGATGGTGGGGGGCGTGATCTCCAGCAGCAGCCTGGAGGAGTACCCCGATGCCGTGTTCGAGTGGTACAGCAGGTGCAGCTCGCTGCCGGGGATACGCACGGACTCCTGCACCACCTGCCATGGATGTTACGCCAACATTTGCATTATGAACGTACTTGTAAGTATTGGGTTACTCATGCATGTTTTTCCTAAAAACAGACGTGAACCCGGTAGAAAATTTACGAGACCACCTAGAACTACAAGTTGGACATCAAGAAGTTCGTCCACGTACTGTGGCTGAACTACGAGATCAGTTGATGCAAGAGTGGCTTACAATCGACCAGATGAACATTAGGGACTTGAAGACTCAATGCCGATCAGAATCCATCATTCGTGCTCGGGGAGGTCTTACATCGCATTAGTCACAGGTGACTAATTTTTATTTTGGGAGCTTCCAAGTTGATCTGTAAAGCAGAGTTCTGACTATTCCTACGATTGAATTTGAATGATTCATGTCAGTGTCATTAATTAATTCATAGTTGAAACCTAATTTAAGGAAAAGTCATAAATAAAAATGTGCATAATACACGAAATTTAAAGCCAGTGAAAAAAGAAAAACCAATTTATTAATGGTTTTCAGATTAACACCCTTATTTAATTTTGTCCTCTCACTAAGTTCCAGAAGTCATGGCGTGTATTGAAATTACTTTATAATACAAACAACTTGACTTTACCCATTCATTTTTAGCATTTTTTCATCATTCTGGAGATACGGGATAATGAATGAAAATAGTTTAGGGTCGCAAAACCTCCTGAAAATAGTTTAGGGTTGCGTCTCAACTCACTTGCATTTCTGAGAACACGACGGACTTCTGAGGGATGCCCCCCACAGTGTAGGGCAGGTGAGTGGCGATCACCTGTGGCCGCAGCAGCTTGTGGTCGTGGTCCATGCAGGGATTCATCCACAGACTCTCAACGCCTGAATTGATACAGAGGAGCCGTCTTGGAATGCTATGCACAACGAAGCTTTCGGTTCTGGGATTTGTTGCCCTCGCGTTTCACGCTTATGACCATGATTTTGGGCTCGCAATAGGAAAATGAAGTTTTTATTGAGGAACTTTTTGTTTTAATGGAAAGTGAAAAGATCTTCACCAGTGATCATCGCTTATTTGAAATCTACTACGCTTATCGTGAGTATAAATACGAAATCGGTGCAGTTTTTGCAAAAAATATGAATCGTAAAACACGTGCAGTAACATTTAGAAAATCTAGAATTGCCGAGGTCTAGGCACGATTGTTAGGATTTGTTGACTGCAATTTCTGGTTTTATTCCTGGGTGAAAACTTGAAAAGGTGTGTTAGTATCAAAGAAACAGCACAAGGACGTTTGACTCTAAAAATCATTACAAATAACACACGCATGTAAATTAATAAAACCAATATAGTTCATTATTGTTGATAATTCTTCATCGGAACTATTTCTTTTTTATCTGATTTTTTGTTAGAACATTTTGACAGAATCTGGCTGGTTAATTTCGAGTGTAAAACACTAAGGTCAATCCAGACCTCTAGTGATTCCTGTTGACAACTACTCTCCCGAACATCAAGTAGAGAGTTTGAAGGCCAAACAGAGTAGTAGTAGCAGTAGTAGAGGCCAAACGGAGAGATGGTTAGAAGCAGAGAGGAAAGAATTGCTTACCAACAACGTTGGTCTCCTTGACAGCTTCGCTCTTGAGCGTGAGCTGCACCGGCGGCAGTACAACGATGTCGTTCCAGGGGGCGGGCACGGTGATCGTCAGCGGCAGAAAGTTGGCGCGCTGGAACTGCAGCTTTACTGCGCCCCCACCGTTCACCAGCACGTCGAACCTGCCAATCGAAATAAATTCATTCCTCCAAGGAGAAATGTCGAAGGAGCTTGAGAGATTACACTTGAAACTTCATGGGCTTGTTCTGCATGAACTTTCAAGACACGATAAGGATATAAATCCACTTATCCATGTAAAATACAGCTTCTTCATTAAACTTTACGGGTACTAAAGCTGGCTCAGGTTACAGGGACACATCATAAAATCGACTGAGCTTTAGCCTCGAACAATTCATGATCCAAATTTCGCCTTTTCGATTTGATCCTCAGACGCTCCATTATACTGGCGTTCGCGAAAGGCGAAACTCCAAAGAGATTTACGCTATAGAAAATGAAGTGTAAAGAAGTGTAGTCAAAATATCTAATATGTTGAACTCAGCTTAAGCATCTAAGCTTAAATCCACTAGCATCTAAGGATGCTGATATTGATCACCATTCATTAGGACAGACTGCTAATTTCACTTCTATGTCTGCATCATTTTTCCTTTTTTATTTATAACTCATAAAGAAATTGTTTAGCGCTTTTGACGGCATGATGTCAGAATGCGAAGTCAGAAACTATGTGTGCCTCATTATGGAATGCCTTGACATATTTAGTAAATATCCAAAGTATGATCAAAATTATCCGAGGGGAATGCGCCCGATTCATGCTTGAAGTTTCAAAACCTTTTAGCAAGTCAAGTTCAAAAAGGGCTTGTCTAGATCATTCACTGGAATTAAATGCTGAGGCATCAAAGAATATTTTAAAATTTATTCGCGATACCTACGAAGTATTTTCTAATACATATATTCAGTTCAGGGGGCGTACATCATCGCTTCTCTATAGTATGTCGTTAATGAGAAATTAAAAATTCCGTCTGAACGTCAGCCTGCCAGCAATTTTCCAGCGAACGTATTTCACTGGGAAATATGTTTTCCGTTCGTGATCATTTCGTAACTTTGGCTATTGATATTGGACTGGCCAATTTAGTGGCTCCTCCGAGAGTACATGTGTGGCAGTTATTATAGAAAAGAATTACTTATCTCATCGCTGAATACGAAGTCAACTGAGTTAAATAGCGTTGACTCAGCGCCGGCCTGAGGTGGGATGTCATTTATACACAGTACATTGCTTCCCGTTTTGCATCTTGTCCAAAAACAGTTCTATCGTATTCGTTTGTAGAGGATAAACTGTTAAAGCTTACAACAAGAAATACTTCAATTGATCAAAATACTCATGTCCTATGGATCATTCAACATTTCATAACATCTATCACAGAATAAATTACAGACCTTTGTCGAAAATAGACAACCTACCCACATATACCTCAACAACATTCGTTTCATTCGAAACTAGTGATGTTTGAAAATACAAATGGTCATACCGAACGATTTCGAATAGCTGTGCTACGGACATATAGACTACACCCAAATAGGCCATCATGGAAATAAAGGTAGGGGGAACAGGCTGCAGAGCACCAACCAGCCGCCCCGCCGCGTTGCCGTGATGCCATATTTGCTGGACTGCTTGTCGACGCTGGTGCGCACGCCCACGATGCCCTCGCCGTTAGCGGACACCACACGGCCTCTGATCACCGACACTCGCCTGTGGCAATTAATTAACACGGTGCACTTGAAGTGCGGCTGGCACTTGATAGGGACAATATTGTGAACGCAACGCCACAGCTCCATTCTCAAAGCGACGTATGGCAAAATGACGTATTTGCGTGTTATAGTGTGCTCTTTCGAAGAGTGATGTTCAAAACAAGAGCAAAAATTGTTTGAAAAATATTGCAGTCATGTATTCGGACGAGGTTCATTTTTTTGATTAAATTTTGTTTTCAAATGCTGTGTCATTTAGTGGGGTGCCGAGAATGCGAGCTGCTGGTACTTGCTATGACATGATAAAGTTATTAATTGAAACGACTTGTTACCAAAAGCTAAGGAATATGCTTCTGAAGCTAAATCGTTTAGTGTAAGGTATGTAGAGCCATGCGTATCTGCAGTACTTGAAAACCTATAGAAAAGAAAAGTATTGCCACCTGTGATGATTTGAACAAGTATCATACATTAAGGGCTGCCGATAAGTAAAGTACATTTGAAGCAATATTTCAATTACTAGATGAGCAAAATAAAATAAAATCAAAATATTTTTATTGATGGTCAATAGAAACAACAATAACAGAGTTCATTAGGCCTTGTCAACCGTTCGTTAAGTCTTCGTGGATCTTTGCATAAGAAGTGACTGCACGAAAACTATTTCCTAAGAGAGATGATAGCATAGTAGGTAGAACTATACTGTACATATACAGCTTACTTAAATTTATCAGTATCCTTAACCCTCAAATGGGAGTCTAAAATCAAAAGTTTATCTGTTCTCATAATCGTCCAATACTAATGGTACTGCAACGTTCAGAGTCATCCTCCTGCAGGATAAAACTGAATTATTTATTTTTTAGCTCATTTGAAAAAAAAGCAAGCAGAAAACAAAAATGTGGTCAAGAGCGATGGACTTAAAAAATCCGGGGTAATCTTCTTGAGAGTTTTGACCTAACACGTACTTATACGTCTGTTGAGAGACGCAAGCTCAGGTCTCCATTAGGCAAAATGAGTAAAAATGTATTCAAATCAAAACCGAGTTCTTAGCTTTTTCTGGCAGAAATTTGTAAACTGTAAATATATGAAAGACACGGGGAGAGTCATTAAAGTTCAAGTTCAAGGTTGAAAACAGTAAATTATCGGCACGAATTTGAAAGGAGTGGATATGAGTGAGATCCACTCAAAACAAGAACTTCAATAATTCTGCCAGCGAACTGCATGCCGGATCTCCAGAAACTAGTGGAACAAATAGTCTCACGGGGATAGAGTTACTTTCAAGCTACAATTTTACGCTAATTTATGTACGTGCATTGCAGGGTAAAAAATAATTTTTTACGCAATTAAAAGGATAATTTCTCATCACTTATTAACATAAGAGGCTCCCTGAAAAACTAGCTTAAGCCACGCAAGCTGTATTTCAAATTTCGAGGCGGTTGTTTTGTTTCAGACAGGATTTCATATACAATATCTGTATTTTTCTTTCTATTCATATTTTTTCTTGCAAAAAACAGGAAAATAATCAAGTGCTTTGAGCTGGCTGTCATGGAAACAATTACATTGCATTCAATAACCTCGGGTTTAGAGTTGACTGAAGCTAAATAAAAGAAAGCATAATCACAGGAACGCATTGGAATTTTCGAGTGTCTTCACTGTTTGCGTTTCTGTCCTGAATATAAATATTTCGGAGCATTCACTATCAACCCACTGACTGCTTGCTGGTTTCATAAGGGCCCAAGACCTAAAATTAGTTTAGGCTAAGCCTAGTTATATCCTTCGGTGCTCTGCTGTTGAGCAAATTTCACAGATCAGATCGTGAGTAAAGCCAGAAAGACGAGCATCAATTTGCCCCTAAACAACGAAATGGCGACATCGACTAACACCTTTTTCATGGGGTTAACCATAAAGAAAGTACTTTTTTATTACTTCAGATCAAATTCAAACTTATAGTTTTATTTTGCTGTTTCCTAACAATGACTACTGCGCAAAACTAAAACTAGGAATAAAAAAGGACTTACGACGGGGCTTTTGCAACTGCGTGAGGTTAAAGTTTTTGAACAACTTGTTTACGTTCAATCGAACTGAGTTTTATTCCATAGATACAGAAAACTACAGGTCAAGTAAAAGCGTACTTGTCATTTTGATTGTGATATATTAACTCTGATTTAAAAGTAGATTTGCTATATCGCTTTTTTTCTGCTGAAGCAAAACTTATGAGTTCATGGAATTGTGCATTCTAGAAACTGAAAGGAAGTGCTCCACAAATTACTAAGGCAAGTTAGTTCATCAAAAAGAAGGGATTATAAATTTTTTCGCGTGGTTCAACATAAAAAAGACAGCTTTTTAAATGCTTTCCAGTGCAAGCGTGGTTATATTCTCGAACTACAGCTGTTTCTATTGAGAAAAACGTAATTTTCGTAAATTTCCAGAGAACATCGGATCTGAAATTTGACGACGCACATCAAAAGTGGCAAAAATTATTTTACAACTGCTACGCCCATAATATGCTAATGGTGAGTTTCAAATCTTGCTTTCTGTGTTCCAAATGAGTGCTATAAGTAATTCACTTGTAACTTTTACTCTTAGCCAAATGAATTCGATCTGTAACGCATTGACTGCAGGTGGTAGAAAAATATTGTTAAAACATTTTATTTAAACTTTTCGAGCCTAGACGCATTTTCAACTAAATATCTGGAAACAGAAAAAAATATTATTCTAAATTTGAAAATAATACCTAAAACCAGTCGGAGTGTAATATAAATATTTTCACAAAGGCGCACATGATTAAATGATCAACGATATTCGAGGGCGAACACGTTTTAAATTTCATTGAGGGAGGATTTCAATTTGTGGAAATATCTACATGAGTTTCAGAGTGTAGGGTGTGGAAATATGTACGGTGGTTCCAGGGTGCACGATGTGGAAATATCTACATGGGTTCCAGGGTGCGGGGTGTGAAAATATGTACATGGTTCCGGGATGCAGGGTGTGGAAATACATATCTACGTTGGTGCCAGAGTGCATGGTCAAAGTTTGCCCCAAAATAATGAAAGATTTTATTCAAACCAGTGCCTACAGTTTGTTCATTACAGTTATCTGTGCAATGCTGACGTAGACTGGTATACTAGAATGAAGAAAAGATCCCAGGAATCGATCCTTTAGATGACTGCTACCAGCATGCTCTGCCGCCCCTCCACGTGCAGTGCGTACAACTAAATCCGTTAAACGTCTTTGAAACAGAAAAAAAGATCCTAATGTTTGCATGTTAACCAACATGAAATGGATGATAAAATATCGGAAAAACTTTAATTTTAGTTTTTACAACTCTTTCTTTAGTTTCTCAGATTGATGGCCTAAGAAGAGTAGAACGTTGCTGATATTCAACCTATTAATTCTCTTGAGTTTTATGGTTTATCCTTGTCATACTTTGTATTTGACTTTTTGATATTTCATTATAAATGAGCCAAGGTTCAAGTTCAGAATGTTGGGAACGATCAACTCAAATGTGCTTAAGAATTCATTTCTCCATCCCTGCATTACAAACTTGTTGCACGAAAAAGTTGTAGCACATTTAAACATAGAGGTACATACATCATTATGTGATATTTATAATGCTAAATATAAATTAGCCACCGAGGGCTGTATTATGATGAGGGAAACTCCCCAGCCCTTGAACAGCTGTTACGAGCAGTAGCGCGTTCAATAAATTTAACAAACAATGACGATAATTTAGTGTCTGATGACATGGACTCACCGTAAGGACTACTTTTAGGGAAATTGGACAGGAGATTTGAGAACGTAGAGCGTTGCTCTTGCGAGCATCATCTCCCCTACAGTGCATTAATTGTGCGAGTCTCCCTACAGAATCAAATCTACTGCGAGCGTGCATGGAAAGGCTACTAAAATACGCCCTTCAATGAATATTTTAACCAATATTTGCATAGGCTACCAGAACAGGGGAGCACCAGAGCTGGACTCAGCCGATTAGAGCTCTGCATTGACCAGAGCACCGCTCTGCCCCCCAGCGTACGCTTGCCTAATTTCAGTTATGGTATCATTTAGGTTAGAAGGTTGCTCCCTGAAGCCTGGTTGAGTATTTGTTCGATATCTCCATGCCAGTAATGCGGGATGAGCCGTCAGCATTACCATGGACTGGCCAAATTTTGCACGAAATCCTTGCAATCTTTCAACACTGCGGGAATCCACTTTACTTATTCCATAAAATAGACGAACCCCTATGAAAGCATGCAAGTGAATAATTGTTATCAAACAAACTGGTCTTCAAGTGTTTGAGATGGAGTACAGCACTCAAAAAAATTTCATTTAAAATTTCGAAATTGGTATTACTGAAAGCTACCTTCAATTTTCCGGATACTTGAGTTTTCGAGTCAACAAACTGATGACCGTAAAAGAGCAATGGCTTATACAAATCCAGATATAGGTTCAGTTTAATTAGGCACGAGGATTTAGTAGCTAATGGCTGAATACTGTCCATTGTCTTTAAGGCGGCACAGAAAATTACACTGCTTGGTAGAAAATACAAGCATTTGCTTTGCAGCGTTTATTATATGAAGCCAGACTCGAACTTTACAAAACTATTTCAACAAGGACGTGCTCAAATAATGAAGCCATGCTTCTCGTTCTGTTACAACAGATCGTCCATTGCGACATGACGTGAGTGGTAAAAGAGCTGCAGTAGCGTACCAAACTTTAGCCAAAAACGCAATTCTGAAGCCCTTTGGTGACTTTATAAAAGAGCTTTCGAGGAGTTATGCTCGTTATAATATTGAGGATCACTTGAGTACGATTAATTTTGATGGTGTACAGCAGCAGCTGGAATGTAAATTAAGAGAAAAATATGAGCTAATTTTGTGCGGCATGGCTTGCTCATTTACACTCTTCATTTTTGTGAGAAATGAGCTGAAAAGATAATTAGCCTTGAAGATAGCAATTACCAATTTGACTAGGAAATAAAATTCAGTTGCATTTGGTGTATCTAAATGAAGTAGTAGGTTAGGTTAGGTTAGGTTAGGTACGATGAAGTATTTTAATAGAAAATAAACATTGAAAGGCATTATGAAGTGGAGACTAATGAAAATTTATGATATTCTTCACACAATAATTGATCATTGAATGCTGCTTATACGATGTCAGATGAGGGTGTAAGAACATGCAGGAAGGATATATCAATACACTTAACACTTCTGTACCGTATCTGATGGTCTCCCATTCATGGGATGGCGTTTCTCGTCTCTCTAACATGTCCGTAGGAAATAAGTTTTTCATAATTTGAAAGTTCTGCATACACACAGATGTTCTAATCTATTAAAAATAATACAAAAAATCTAAATTTTTCTGACAATTCTTTCATTCGCAGTCGTAGTGTAATACCATTTTTACTACATAGGTAACACATGCGTTGCTTTGCTCTTTTAGTAGCATTGCTTACTTTTTCATCAATGGAATATTGAATTGCGCATGTTCAAAGTGCTGAGCCAATTTTTTTGAATTTTAGAAAGTCCTTCGTGAAGGGGCTTAAGATTTTACTCTTTCCATTCAAGGAATATATTGTATTTACGAACGGTTTTAACGCATACGGACATTCCTAAGAGCCAGTTCAAATTTTAAATTTGAATTCACTATAATAGCAACGAGAAAAATAACGGTCTTGTTCTAAAGAGTAAAATTCCAGAATTTCAGTCGTTCAAAGAGAAACATCGTCTGATATTGTAGTCGACTACATACATGTCAAGAACATTTTTGTCAATTGTAAACGATGCTAAATCTACTGTATTTCTTCAAGTCAGTCTGTGGGTATTCACCCTACAAGGTGTTTGAGTCAAAAAAAAAAAGATAAGCCGGTAAGTTAGCTACCGTATCAATAATTTAGAGCTGGTTTGGTACTCACCCTGGTTCGAAGGAGCTCCAGAAGAGACTACGCGGGGGGGGGGGAGGGCGGAGGAGAGGGAGAGTTATTGACGGTGGTAGCGACGATGGTGGTCAGGAGTACGTATGCTACTCACACACATTGCTGACAAGTAACAAGTATACAAAGATATTCAACTCGACCTGGCTGTGGAATGTCTTGTTCTTACAGCTCTGGACAGCGTTGATACGCTTCCTACACCGCTGGACACCGTTGATACGTTATGCTCGTATCATAAGTGATATTAACTCATTGGAGTGAAAGGGAACAATTCGCTTGCAAGAGCATTTACTTAAGTCAACGTTTCGATTAAAATACAATTTCGGCCTGATCGAGTGGAATAAACTCGTTCGCTTGACTCAGCTGCGTGATGACGTCAAAGGGCACACATGGGACACAGATTGAAGATAATATGTATAGCATTGCTATGGCTCACACTCCATTCGTACGAGTACATTTCGGATAGTAAGAAGTATACCTTCTATTATATACAACACAGGGTATAAATTTCGACAAGAGCAACAATTTCATAGAGAAGGTTTAAAATTTTCGAAGCCTCGTGGTAAATTCTGACGTCAGTATGATCCCATAGAGCAACTATAATATTGTCCTCTATTTACGATGATATCACAGGGCAAACAATGAACAATCTTGGAGAACCAGATATGGAATTTATTTTATTGGATTTTATTTTTACAACAGAAAAGAGGAACGTGGGTTCATGTATCCAAATTACATACGCTACATAGCCTCAGGGACAATAAACGCTCGAAAAGACACAAAGGCTTGTAAGAAAAACTTATTTCCATCAAAGGGTTTCGTCAGACTGACAGATTGTATTTTTGTGTCCAATCGTAATCAAGCAGGCTCAGACTAGTCGATCTGAAAGACATTTTAGTCTGGGAATTTAAATTAGATTCGACTCTGTCGCCTAAAAGTGCCGATGTGGATGAGACGAGATAGAATGGAGTATTTTTCGGGCAGACTCGTCTTGTACAGAAGAACGAAGAAGGGTTATGACACTCAAGCGCGAACACGAACTTTCTTATTCACGGATAACAGGAATGCTATACATTTGAAGAAAACGGATTATGTATATGTTATGGTGTTTGTGCGAGAGAACACGCCGAAAATTGGCTGGAATGCTTGAAAATTGTGGTCCTTTCCAAAAAATCTCACATAGCAAATTCATAAAAAGTATTTTCATTCCAACCACTCATGAACGAACTGTTTCATCAAACGACAACTGGTGTGACATGACATATTTATGAAATATCTAAATTTGGAGAGGAAAGGGCTACAAAACATTTTTTCACAAGATACCTTAACATATACACGTATCTCATCTAATTAACAAAAAACGTTTCTTGCTAATTGCCCACACTAAAGCAGAAGCAAATCCATTGCGAAAAGACAAATGCAGTCGAAGCTGGAGAATGATTTAAGTCGAATAACATGGAGATAGAGAGCGTAGTACGTATGCGGGCTACGGGTACGAGTGATCTTACCTTTCTTCGAACTGATCTTTGCGAGCGAAGTCTTGCACTTGGCGGTCTTCAATGATGAATTTGACCCTCTGGTAGAAAGAAGCGGTGACGGTGGGAGGCTGCTTGGTCAGGAGCACATCCACGGGGTCGCTGGACATCATGCACATGACGTGGTCGTTGCACACGCTCTCCCAGCAGCAGTCTGAGTCGGAGCAGTCTGCGAGGCCGTCTGGAGAATTGCAAGAATTTCACGTGAGCATTGTCGCCATATTCACGAGGAACGATGTGAGTGTGTATGTATTTCGATGTGGAAAGTTCACTATATACTAATCCGAGGAAAACATTGTCTTTAGGGGCGTGCCATAATTCAGTAGAAATGATTCTAAATAGTGAAATTTAGCTCCGTAGTTGTATTCATGAAAGAAATATGTATGAGAGGTAATCTCAATATGACCGAATTTAAAAATTAAGAAACTGTTCATTGCGTCCATGTTCAGCTAAGTCAGATTGGAAAAATTGTTAGTGAGTTACGTACGAAATTGTGTTTATTATCCTATCGGGTTTAACCATCAGATATACTTGATGACGTTGCTGTAGTGACGCCAGAGCAGCAACGTCAAAATGCTTTTATGAATATTTTTATACCATTTTTATAGAAATACTTTGGAATATTCACACTTCATTTCCACCAAATAAGAATTTGAAACTTGAGAATTTTTTAAAAATTATATTAGAAATAATAGATATGACGAGCGATATGCACGATAAGTCGGTCAAGAACCAAGTAAAATTTTAAATAACAAGTATAGTTCAATCGTAGAACGAGTTTCATCGAAGAGAAAAGGTAAAAAGTTATTTTTCAAGTATTAAGAATTAATTCCTGGAAAAAAATTAATCTAATTTGCGCATCATTTCCATTGCAGAACTAAAGCTGCACGAGTATACAGAAATGTATAGAATTTTCGGGGCTTACTAGTTGGGCTGAAGAGGTAAATTGACCATAAATTTTACATTTCTTATTTTCAGTGTTGTAGGAAAAGATCGAGAAATTTCAGACTGTGTGCATCACTGTTCGTGAAGTACAGAAGAAGAGTATGCATATTTTTTTAAGGAATACATCATCACTTAGACAGCTAGCGGTCTGACGTACCACGAGACTTGGAATCATCGCGAGCGCCAGTGGCTATGCACGTGTGACATGAACGCAATATATTGGAAGAAAATGACCGACGTATATATTACGACGTTTTTACAAAATAAAAATGTGGCATATTCCCATTGAAGTATAGTTGTTAGATGTAATTTTTAATAGTTAAACGCACCTTTATCGTTATCGATCATATCGCTGCACTCCGTCTCCAGCTGCACGGAGCAGTCGTCGCCCGTCCAGCCCGCCGAGCACTGACAGCTGTACTCGCCAGCCTGCGTCGTGCACAGCCCGTGGCCGGAGCAGCTGTTAGCACAGCCAGCTGTGGGGGAATGCATGAATACATTTAGGGTTGGGCCTGGCAGTGAATGCAAGCCATGGTCTAACTTCAAGATGGTTACGAGAAAACGATGGGACGAGACGCTTTCTGGTTACTTGCTGATGACAATGTACACGAAACGATTGAGCACAGCAGGTCACTTTACGCTCGGTGAGGTGATATGTAGACGTGTAATTTCTAACATAATTAACTGTTTAGTGACTGCTAATTGTTAACTGATAACAGTAATATTCAACATTCAAAATGCTTAAAAATCAATGTGAAATATTATCAAATCCTATGGTAAATTGAAAACTCTAAAGTCAACATGAGCCAAAACTAAAATTAACGCATTTCTAAAATAAAAAAGCTACAAAGAAAGTCTGGAAGGAACAACCCGGGCTGAGAAGATGGCCCCGTTCTCGACGCTGGCTTTTGAACTCGATCAAAACATCCCAGAGAAACTGCAGTGAGACCCTCATAGAAATGAGGCATCACTGACGTCTGTTTTCAGTGCTACCTGACAAACATGGTGATCGACTAACGCACGAGGCAGACCTGACACGAGTTCCTTCTAAGAAGTTCAACATATAACTTTCTGAACTCGAGAAAAGAAAGAGGCTCTGACGTAAAAAGATTTTGAAATAATTTCCATGATAACATCCAGTAGCTAGTATTTTGAAAGGGTGAGAATATGAAGTTGTACCCATAATTCAACATGACTATGAGTAGATATGAGTGGAAGTCAGATGAAAGCAAAGTGACTACAGGACTTCGCGAAGCCATGCATAAATGGAATTAGCTTCCTACAGTTATGGTTTAGTTCGTGTGACAACAACATAATTTGTGGCTGCAAAAAACTCCACTGACCTTCGCTGGAGTCAACACAAACACAGAAGTTTAATTCTTAAAGTGTTTCTTTTGTATAAGTGCGTGATAGAAGAGTTGAGAAACTATAAGCTCACGCTATGATAAAATGGAAAGCTTCCTGTACTGGCCGTCGAGCTGAAGAGAAATACCAAAAAATTTCAAGGGTTATCGTTTCAAATAATTTCGGCTATCAAATTTATGAGCATTTTCTCAATAAGCCCCAGAATTCCACCAAATTGGCGGACAAATTTTATTTTTCCCAAATATGACTTCACTGAAGCGTTTGATGGGGTGATGACCAGACAATATGACGTCACCAACTGAACACACTTCGTGCGACCAAACTGTACCGTCCATGAACCTCAAGACCTTGTCGTCCTGGATTTCTTTTCCTATATGAATCTGAAATGGAAAAACTTTCTGGGTACCTGAAAGTGAAATATGACTTTTTCAATGTGTCCATACACTCCACTGGTAAATGCTTAACTCGCACGGTCCGGCCGTCGTATGTTTTGTGGCTAAAGATCTAAATTCGTCTTCACTGCCGACTTGAGGAGAACCCAGAAAATGGCAGCTAGAACGAAATTGTGAAACAAATGTGGCACAGGTTTTTCATCAGACAATGGGTAGGTAAAAAGTATACGTTAGAGGTATAGAACAATGTGTACCATATGCACACATGATGTATGATCGTATTTGATTTGGAACATTTTTACTAAGGCTGTGTTCTTCTTCATTTTCCTTGACGGTATCTGCTGTTTCATCAGAAATGTGTACTGGAAGATAAGCGATAGTAACACAGTTACATGAATGGGGTGACATAAATGGACGTGGATGACAATTAAAGAGGAACATGGGACGCTATAGCTGTAGATCAAGATTTAACATGAACTCTTTCAAATCAAAATGAAGAAAATCGTTAAGATATGCGTGGAAACGTAACTGAGAGAACACAGACTTCGGTCAGTATAAAATTTTATTTTTAGATTATTTCAAATCGTCGAGTTACTTAGAATGTTTCGATACTCTCCTTTGGTTTTAACATCAAAGGAAATCTATCAACGCGACGTGTAAGCCAGTAAAAGGTCGCATTGCAACGTTAGTAAGGCTATGACTTGTTGCAACTGCGCCGCTCTACCTACCACCCCAGCCTAGGAATGCTACTTTCACCGTATTGCGAATGTTGTGTGAGCCTCTCACTTCAAGCATACATATGTATGAGCCGTTATTACTCTGCTCCGTACTCACGTATGGTGCAGTGACGACCGTTCCAGCCCTGGATGCAGATGCACGTGCCGTTGTGGCACTGGCCGTGCTCAGAACAGCGCACGTCACACGAGCGCTCGTCGCAGCGCTCGCCCGTCCAGCCGCGCTCGCACTCGCACCCTGCCGCCCCGCAGCTGCCGTGGGTGCAGGTCACGTCGCAACGAGCTGCGGTAAACAAACATTGCACCAGCGAAGCAGTTGTAAGATTGAATACCTTTTGCCACTGTGAGATTGAAAAAACTTTGTTTATGTACCGTGTTAGATTCCTGTTTTATTCTTTCAGAATTTTGCTGATGATGGGCTAGGGCCCTAAACGTCCTATTTCGATTTTTTATAAGTTTAATGTGATGATAATGTTTTACAGAGTATTTTTTGCCCTGTTTTTATTGAAGCAGTTCTCTTCAAGAAATGCGTCTATGCCGACTTGCAGGACACGAATGTTGGAGGAGGCAACAGTGATCCAAATTATCCCGCTGTATAATAATGGCCCAGTGATGCTTGTTTGCTTGGTCCGTCCATCTCTCTGTCACGCTCTAAAGAATTTAGATAGGAGAAAATTCCCGGGTCCGTATCCCAAATAAGCGAGTGTCAGAGAAGGCAGTTTGTATCAGTGATACTGAAAACATTATTCCATGTCAAATTTACCGAAAATAAGAGGCATCTTAAGAATTTGATGTCATTTGCCCCGATATTTTTGACGAGTGGGTTTACTAGTTATATCATAAATAGCAAATATTCGTCCATTTAAATATGAAGGAAGTTGCTTCAGGCAAAACAATGCTATTTTTAATGAACAAAAAATAACAATATAAATTTCACAACTTTCACAAAGCAATTCGTGAATGAATTTGTATCGATTGGAAATTGCACGCCTAAATTGATTTCATGAAATACTATGAAATAAAAAATGCTGAAACAAATAGATTCCACTTGTGTAACGCTGCGAGCAGACCCGTTTCCTCACAATTTAGTGCAGCCAGCAAGTGCGATGGTACACTCGTTAAGAATGTTAATTGTTGATCATCCCAGGAAATTTGCATTCTTTTCTACACTTCCTATGAAATTAAAATATTTATTCGTCAGCAGATTGCTCGCAGCTTACAAAGCTGAAGAAAACACTCAGCTGAAAATACCTTTACAATCCCCCACGGAAAATTTAAAATATTTAAAGCCTCGTGGAACAAACACTCGTACATAATAAACTTGCTAATCTACGTGTAAGTCGCATTATATTAAGTTAACACATTAAAGAAAATAAAGATTTGTTTAATTAAGGAGTGGAAGAGTGCGCAAAAGAAATTTTCCCTGCGGGGCAATATTGCATTCCGACTTCAACAGACTTTTCTTGAAAACACCAACAGAAAGGTCCAAAAATCGATATCAATTTCTGCCCACACTGAAAGTTCGTCGTCATGAAAATTGCTTCATCAAGTCGAACGGATTTTTTTGCGAATGTTTTGTAATTTTTATAACTTTAGTTAAAGAAATTCAATGTTTTTGTTGCGAGCTAGTAGAACAGAATGAATTAAGAAAGTACAGAACTGTTGAGGCATAATATATTTTCTTTAAGGTCTGCTGGAAGCACACGAGATATTGCAAATAAATAAATGGACTGCGCATGCCATAGCGTTAGGCTCGATGGGAGAGAATGAGCATAAAATGTAGTTGATCTTGAGGCTGCAGGAGCAGGTGGATCCTATCGCATCTCTCTAACTCGTTTACTCGTTTGTTGGTAGTTACTCCTTGTTTGCCTGGACGGTGTATTGTCCGAGTATTGCGATCGTTGCGAACTTGAATTCTAAGCAGCGCAATAATCTCTAGTTCCTCGTGAAGTTGAAAAAAACCTCAAACTGAGAGTTTTTAATTATTGCAGGAAGTGCTTGACAAAAATTACGTGTCACGCACTCGTATTTTTTCAATGGCCTAAACGCTTTTTTGAAGGTCATGAGGAAGATGAAGATGATGAGCATTCTGGTCAACTATGACTTCAAGAATTGATGAAAACATTCATAAAGTTGATGATATAGTGCCGAAAGGCAGGTCTTTCAACATTTATATGACGAAAGACATGATGAAAATTGGAAGAGGCACAAAGAAAATACTACTTTAGAATTCGATGATGATGAAAGTGGTGAAATGGTACAAAAAACTCACACCGAAGTAAGAGGAGACCAGGAAAAATATCTATTCCATCATCACAGATTTGTTCACAACAGAGACTGAACAGTTAAAAAGTTATCGCATGTTGTGAAATGGAGATTTTACAATACACCTCTGCAAAAAGCTTCAATCCATGTGTTAGAAGACTGCAGAGAAGCCAAAAGAAAGCCAGAACTGCTGTATTGAGGTCCTGACCAAGCTGAAAGTGAGGACGAGAAGGAAATGATCAGATTTGTAGAGCAAAAACTCATGGATGCTCCACCAGGACATAAGCCGGCGCATACCGCACTGTGAAGCCGAGATGTAACTGTACTCCATGTGACTTCTACTTATTCCTCAAAGTGAGAAGTTCATTAATGTGAACTCATTCTCGGTAGAACACTTCGCAGCTCTGTATACGGGTAGATAAGCAAGGAGAGTATATCGACAAGGATTAAAAGCCATAACAAGTGGTCAAAAAATTAAAATAACGCACACTTTACGTTTCAGGCCAGTTACATTGTTTAATTACCACACTCGGCACATCCGAGGTGGCCTTACGAGGAGTATTTGCGGTGGAATTAATGACTTTTCTTTGTAGTTTGGAGAGCGTTGGTGTGCAGATTTTGACATCATACACGGTAAATCCGACGACTTAGGAGACTTCTCGCCATGTACTTCTAGCCGTGCTCCAAATACTTCTCAAGTTAACTAGTATTCTAATCTGCAAATTCTGATTTACTGTCGAATCTCAAAAATCGGCATCCGGAGGAAATATCTGCAGTGCTGGGAATGACGAAGTAAAGGAGGTTCTATTTCACACTTTTGATATCCATTTCTAATTCATGCTTCCAAAGCAATAATCTACAACTGTTTGGGTGAACTGAAAACAAGAGACAAAAGAAATAATACTGTGTTAATAATGCATGAATTTTCATTATTCCGATGAAATGATGGCAGATGAATTAAAAAGGTTCATTAATGCAAACGAATACATACGAATCCCGTTATTATTTTTGTAAATATGAAATATCGTTCAAGTTTTCGTCTGTAAGCCACTAATAGGAATTCTAATTCTTGCATAAGGGGCTTTTAATCACGTATGTTATATTTTTGCGTACCGAAAACGGTTCATCACAATTTTTGCCCTGAGAACGGTGACCTTAGAAGGTATGAACTTCTCCAACTTGGCAGATTAGGGAACCTGAAACACCCATGAAAACTGAGCACTAGCGAAGTGAACTTCAAACTGATAGAATGGATAGTTAGTGAGCTACTCATAAGTTTACAGCTTCCTACGAAGTTATTTTTATCGTCAGTGTTTGATATCTCAAAACCGCAGAAGTCAGAATTTCTCCTGCAGGTCTGGCAGAGTGCACTGAAGCCTCGCTTCCACTGGCCATTTTGCTCCACCAAATATCCACTGACTCACTCAACTTCTACACACAGAGAGAAAACTTTTCGAGGGAAGTTACAGCTCAAACTTATCGGGCGGGATAAATCAATAGCTCTATGGAGCCGAGTTCGGTCTATCTAATGCAGAGGAAATGTTTCGATGCTTCTCTCGCAGACCCCTTACGCTTCCTGACTTGTTTGCATCTTTCGCTATAGTCCAAGTGAGAAATGCTCCAACTTTAGGCATAACTGACCAAATCCCTTCTCGATCTTGGTTTCCTTTTCAATAGAATTTGACGGTGAACACGTTTTGCTCCGGCGTGGGTGTGAATGAGGTGGAAGCCTTTTCGTGCATGCAAAAACCTTGCGCAAGTGAGGTTTCGAACCTATTGCATGTCTTCATGGACACTATCATCTCATAGAATAGTTATTATTTCCTTCAATTGAAGAATGGTGAAAGAATAATTCAATTATGAGGTCGAAAGGAAACTTTTTCGTCAAACTTTTCGTCAAACGCAAATATTTTTTTTGCGTACAATTGAGCCTATGCAATCACATAAAAGTGTCTACAAACCATTAAACCTCCGCTTGCAGTACGATGCGTTATTACAAAAATCTACAACGTTTTTAGACAATCAACCAGCGGCATTCTCATTCAGAAACTGATGTTTCTTTCCTCTTCCTTTTCAGATATAGGTGGTGAGTGACTCATTTTCCGCAGTGTGAAGCACAGTATCGATTTTCATCATCAAAAAGGCTTTTTCCGAATTATATTCGATGATCCTGAACAAACAACGCCGAGCGACACGTGCACTTCGATGCTCCGAAGGGATTTCTGTGTCAGGGCTTCCCACCCCGAGCGTGGTGCAGCGTCCGTCGCTCCAATAAGCAGTGGATAAGAATTTTATTGGTTTGACGTGTGTTTGTGTTCTTTGATTGTGTTTGCTGGCGAGATTCCTGGCAAGTTTATGCATCGGAAAACATTCCAACTCGAGAGCTACCGAAGATTGAAGGTTGACGTGGCTTTGTGCAGCGCACCGTCGACGCAGACCTGCTCAAAAATGTCACACGAGAAACGCGTAGCACGAGGCAGACAAGACGCAGCTTCAAACGATTCGGTTCTTCAAGTGCTTGCTGTTTCAATGGAGTAAATGCATGCACACAATCTCATACACTTCGTCTCGTATAACTGCTTTCGCTATTTCCAATAGAAAAGAATGCAAATCTGGACTGATAAAAATATCAAAGGATTTTCTACGAAGGCGGTCGATTGTTTCCTCGTTGATGTATGAAAGATCACTTTTCGAATGAGATGCCCTCACAGCTTTGAATACATCAGAAACTAAAGAATATTTTTTGAATCATATGATCAGCTTGGTGAGTCCCTTATAAGCATATCTAAAGCAAACTAGTGAAATAGCCTTAATCATTATGCAGGAAAAACTTTGGTTAATTTAAAAGTGTATTATGAACGATATTGTCACTACCTTCCTACAGTGGGTGTGTCAAGATTCGGTAAAATTTCGCAATCGTTGATCAGACGCATATTGACCTAAAGTTTGGGAATTTCATAAATGGTATTATATTTGTCTCGACAAATTTATGGTGTACTTGTCAAACACCACAAATCTGACTAAGGAATAAAATTAGATTTTCATTTGTTTATGTACGTTCACATACGCTCGGCCCCCCAGTTATGCGAGGCTGCTGGCTATTGAAACGATAACTACGATTCATTTTAGGACGCTCGCCCAGAGCCACAGATCAAGAATAGGCAGCTAGTCGCTTATTTCTCACAGCTTCATTAATACTCGCTTCTAAATTTAGAACCGGATGCAGTGAATGCCCATTCACGTCCGCCATGTAACCCATTCATATACATATGCCATGTAACCCATTCATATACATATGCCATGTAACCACATTAAGGAGTCTTACATTTCCCAACCATATTCATAAACGTGCTGCTATAGAACTTATAGTGATGTTACGAAGCCAGAATTTGCAATGAACTAAGCCCTGTAGTCTGTATACGCTCGTAGAAGCATTTTCATTGGGGATCAGTTGGTAAAATTTTTCTTTTACCATAATTATTTCTGTTTCTCATTCGATGTTATACATAGTACGAAATGATGATTTTAGCGTATTAGATCATCTATTGGATGAAGGACATCATGGATTTCTAGTTATACATACTGTTCAATATGCCTCTGCAATGGACGAAACATGTAAAATTATAGTTATTTCGGAGCACATAATTTTTTAGCGATATGTATTTATATTGCATTTCCATTCAACTGGGTTTGATTCATGATGCTATCCATCATGGAAATCTACTCAGAAGAAAATCCTCAAATTACTCTCGGTTTTTTGCTTGGCTTTGCAGTAAATAAAGATATTGAAAAAGGCTGTACGTTTAAAAACAATGTGAAACTATAAACTTAAATTAAACCTCAACAAGACTAAGATGCCGACTCTTGAGCAGCAGCTTCGAGCGAATGCTTACAAAGCTAAAGGCAGAAATTGCTGACGCCCTCACATTTTAGCTTTGGTATACTATGGTATGACCTTCGGTATTGACAGGAGCGAGGCAATTGTGAGATCCTTCTTCTGAATGAGCGTCCTCATGATGACCTAATTTTTCAGTCCAGATTATCGACTCCAGGGTTTCCCTTCCCATAGATTTAATCGAACACACATGAGGCAAATAACATCACCACAATTTCCCTATGATCTGCAAAAATGCATAAAATGATTTACCCATGATGAGATTGTGTTCACCGACGGCGGCACGAGGCACATGATGTACAAATGTGCGCTTAGCGTTAGTCTTGACTCAAACATCATGTTAAAGAGACGACTATGATTCTAGGTGTTTAGCTCTTTGCACATTGCCCACTGCATAAAAAAATCATGAATCGTATTAGGTAAATACTCATTTTCTTGTTCTTGGTAAAGCCTATAAATTATGACGATGTGAACTTTGGCTTACGTGAGATTCTTTGACTATACAACGGCTTAGCGTATATTTTCATAACATTTAATGGGAGTATACCCAGCTAAATAATTTTCAGATTGTCAGGATATATTATTAACGATGACTGTTCAATTCCATTTACTAATGGAGCCTGTAAATAAGTATTTATCTTTTGAGTCGAAGCAAACAGGCCCGAGTTGTACTCCGAGGAAGTATAAATTTTCCGATGTATAAAGAGCTCAGCTGTAGAAGGGTTCTGCCGTAATCTCAGCACCATGCAGAACTAAATCTCTAAAAGGAGAGGCTCGTTAAAACAGGCTTACATTTCCGATAGCATTGTTCGTGCCCAGCAAGAAGTGCGGACATTGGCATGCCATACGTAAGTTTGGAAGGCTCTCGTGGGAAATCATTGCCTTATTACAGTCGACGATGGGCCATTTAACGCGGGATTCCTTGCTATTATTGGACTGAGGTTTGGAGGGCAGTTTCCCAAAAGTGCTCACTTTCCACCGCCCATTTGATGGCCGGAAAAATGAAGGATTGAGGCCAAGTATGGACGCGCTCTAATGTACCAAATGTTTTTCTCGAATAGAATGGGAGCAGAACTGAGCGTGAGAACAACACGGCCAATGGCTGAGCAATCCGGCGAAATGGAGCGGCGTGCCTGCTTATAGCGAGCGCGCCAGGTCAAAATCCAAATGAAAAGGAATACGCGCCACATTTCTAGCCACGCTAAAACTTTTAGGCTACAAAGTTGTTGAAGCTATTTCAATCTGACGCTAAATAAAACTACTATGTACTAAAATTAAAAAAGAACAATGACAAATGTAATTTTTTCATGTAGAACAAGTATGAAAAAGTTCCAAAGCGAACTTGAGGGAGCTACCTTTTCATCCCCTTGTTCTAAACGTGGCTGTAAAACTCAGAAATGTACGAATCGTCCATCATCGGCTAACACAAGTTCAAGAGAGTTTTGTATCTCAATATAGAATTAGATTGTCAACATTATTCAACGTTTTTGAAGAACGCTTGATTTCTAATGCAAAGTGATTTCGTACTTTGACTGTTACTCAGAAAAGCTAAAGGTTGCGGAACTTTTTTTCCAAAGCTGCTCAATATGTGTTGACGGAGTTTTCCTTATAAAAATGGACTCTTACACTATGCTTAAACCATAGGTGTTTAAAGTAAGGCCACATATTACACTACAATTAAACACGTTTCATGCGATGGGACCCACCATTCGTTATTTCACAACTATCACAATAGCATCGCCCCAGAATACGTGTTCTGCATTTCAAACGCTTAGGAGCCGCTGCTCCGCCCAATTCAACATTATCGGAAACTGTTTTTTCCGTGTCAAATGATCATTTCGAGAGACCATGATGCAGGATGGAGCCAAGGCCAAAAGTTGGACCAGAAGGTGCCCCACATCATTCAATATTGTTGGAGTGAGACGGGCGGTGTTCTGTAGTCGGGGAAGTTTAATAACGCGGTCGGGGCCTCGCTGCGGCGCGGATGGCGGCTTGGATGCACCCGCAGGCGACGTAACGAGGAGCTGCAGCCATGGATAAGCGTTATGGCTTAAACTTCCTTAAGCTATGCGCATAATTCCGATTTTGCTTCTCGACGGGAAAGAATTATAGAGAATTTACTTGATATCACAGAAAAGAAAGTTTCATCTAGGAGGGCTTGAAGGAAAACTCCACTGAAAAAGCGATACTGAATGGTGAAAGTTTTCCCAGAAGTCAGGTAGGGGGGACGAGAAATTTAAGAAGTTTCCATAATTTTAAATCATAAAGCCGACTTAATGAGGCTAAAGTTTTCAGCAAAATTATTATTACTCTCCTACCTATTGAAGCCACAGTAACTAATCGCACGGACCAAGAAATCAAGCAAATGTTTTGCACAGTTCTAGCGCAAACAAATATGCCAAATGGCTGCACTGCGAATGAATTGATAATGCTCTTACTTATGATATCAGAATACGATTATTTTGCTAGGGTATTACCGAATATTTTATGTGATCGAAATATTCAACATTGTGGTTGCTGGGCATCCACAGCATAATTACTTTAGCATTCTCAGATACGATAAAGTCTCTAGAAAAAAGAGGAAGTTATTCCTGTCGCCGAACATTGATCTAACTTGCCCAAAAGAAATAGCACGAACGAATTATGGAATTAGTCCATATTTTTGAAGTTTAAGCCATGGCCTCCGACAGCTTTTGAAGCTGTGAATGAAAAAAATTACCTCAAAACAGGGGCACCGAGCATTTCCTTTGGACTTGCCATTGGAAAAGCGCGAAAAAATGTTAGGCGTCTTAGGAGGATCTGGGAGGAATTAGGAAGGCATGGCCGGCTTTGGAGCTGGCAGGAGTGATGTCGAGGGACTGGGGCTCAGGGATGGAAGAGCGACTACTCGGAGGTCTGGGCGGGATTTCAACATAACAAGAAAGTTTAGTTTCGTAAAATCAATACAAAAACATGCCACCTACGAACCAACCTAAAATCTTCCCAGCTCTCAAGACGTCAGCTTGCTGGTTCTCGAAAGATCAAACGATGGAATCATAAAATGTTTTGTGAGTAATTCAGGTTCGCTTATTGCTTGGATTTTCCAACGCTTCTTCGTGAAGTTGGTCCGAGTTTAAACATTGAACGATTAGACAAAAATTATCTCATCAGCTGGTTTGCTTATCTTAATGAAATGGTTGAGCGTTATTTTTATACTTCATGAGATTATTGAAAATAGAGCTGGTTTAGATATGCGAAAATGAATGCAGAAAAACACAGGGCTGATTTGGATAGTGAACCTCATTTTAGGGTTATTATTATTTCGTAATTTTCTCAGTTTTGAATTGTCTGCACATATTTTTCAACCTTCTTCGTTTTCCAGCAACCTGAGCTCCTCTTGTCTTCAAATGAAGATGCACGTTCGTATGCCCGTATTATAACTGTACGTATACAGTACAATTATAATTCTTCACAATTATAATTCACGTATACAGTACAATTATGATTCGCTAAACCTTTGAGTGATTATTTCCGAAATCTCGAGAAAACATTGAGCATCTAATAGACTTTTTACCATTCTGGCAAACTCACGAATGAGTAACGTATTAAATCAAAACAAACTGAGTGCTGCAGCTCTGGTAGAAGGCTGCGAAATGTAGCTCAGTGTTTGTGTTTCTCTTTAGCCCTGAAAGTTATACTTTCAAAGCCTGGTTATGGGAAGTGCGAACAGGCTAAATACGAAAATCGAACTTATCATAATTTTTATGTTCATTTAGTAGTTTAGGAACGCTAATAGTTTTTAGCAAGCGACTACCCTAATTGTGAGATACTTGAAATTATTTTGGAGTTTTCTACTAAGTAGATATGTTCGTTCTCCCCACCACGGTAAGTTCCAGTGACCTGAATTAATTTTGTTGCTGCGACGCAAAACTAATTTACACCCTATGGCTTCTTTGTAGTTGTTCCCAACAGCATAAAAAGAGCCATTGTCATTACGTAAATGTGAATCAACTGACTTTCAGTTAATACATTATATTAATATTCTTCTCTGTATGCGAGTTGCCATTACGGCCGACAAAGAGACTGGAGAGATGCCTGCATTATGTATCGCTGGCGCTGGAAGACAAAGGGTGCTCAGCCCTAAGAATGTGCCTAGATGTTGTGTCCTACATTCATGGCACAGAGCGAAAATAACCATTTTCTAGAGACGTCAAATTATTGGCACATTTCACTTCCAAATTATTGGCACATTTACATCCGTACAAAGAAGTCTCAACTGAAAGTGAATATAGTAATCACACATCATTAATTTGATTATATGATATTGGATTTTATCGGACATTTAAGAATATTGTACCTATAGTGAATTAGACAAACTAATAGTACATAAATTTCAGATCATTAAGGGTCATCGTAAGTCGATATGAAAGCGTTGAAAAAAGGTCTCTCAGACTCACAGCACAGCCATAGGATCAGCCAGACCTGCAACTGGCATTGAATCCCTTATGGTCCTCAATTCGCCGATGGGTGGTTCTTGAGTCGCTAGGAAAAAACTACGGAGTTCTTTTGCGCGTGCACTCCTCTTCGTCAATGACAAATATTTATGAAGAAAGACTCGCAGATGGAGACTCGGTTGGCAGAAAATAAAGGAAAAGATCATCGAACATGTCCCTCGTGAGCATTCATCAGTTTCAAACGCCTCAACAAAAATTCAATAATACTCAATATCCGTAGAGCCTTCGTCTTGGAACTGTGAAGAGCAGTCATTTGTTAGGAAGACTATTCAAAAACATGCGACAGACTGATAAAGTTGCGTCGCCGGAGGGAGGCGAAAAACTCTCCTCAATTCAATAGGGCTGAGGAAGCGAGTGCGTAGCAAAACCGTTATTTGATGTCATCAGGGACGCGGCCGGAGGGAAAGACAATTTCTTCTCAACATTCGTTGGTTCCTTGGAGTTTGACAGCCAAATCGAGCCGAGAGAATTTTACATGAGGTCTTAAAAAGCACCCACGGAATTTACAGAAGAGAGTCCACCTCAATGTACTAATGAGAATGGACGGANGGAATCGATATAACGTTTAGCAAAATGCTCACGAGTTCTCACAAACGATAACTGTTCGCTAGCACCGGCTCAGAAAAATTACTTCAAATATGACATTTTGATATTGCCGGGTACGTGTTTTCAACTCCGAGAGAATTTACGCGATAAAATTGCGCTCCGTGCGTCCGGCGAGACCGTATCAAACAGGAAATCGTGCGAAATGATATGGCAATCCATCTCAGAACGCCAGATTGATGGAGGGGCTCCGGCGGGGGTTCATTTATTTCTCAAAGAACTCGCTGAATTTTTCCGCTTCCCAAAGATTTAGTCCTTATGAGAGCGACATCAAACTAGAAGAGCGGCGACAGCATTTTCGGTAAATTATATCAAATTCCGGTTCTATAAAATATACGCTCACGAGTACCCGACATGGATCCATGAATTTTTAAGAGTGAAAGCCTAAAAGCTTGAAATTGCGGTACCATGAGGACTATAATGTTGGGATGATTCTTTATGATTGATTTTACTTGTATAAATAGCATAGATTTTTAGCTTGTGCACCTGTTGGTGTAAATTGTGCAGTATGGAATTTCAAAAGTGTAAGGTAATGAGAAAGGTGTAGAAAGAATCGGTTGAATCGAACTGGTGCAAAGGAATATCCATCACTGACATGTGAGAAAACTCAAATTTTCTCGTATGGTGAGACTAAAAGTATTCCAGGGCTGAAAAGTTTCTCCTTCTGAATGAAAGTACGTACTAAAAATAACGTTAAATTTCCCACTTATGTATAAGACGCTGCAAAACTTGTGTCGACGTTCTGCCAAACTGCGAGCTGCTTAGCCCAGGTATGGGTCTCAGCAAAGCGTTTTGATATTCATGCTGAATTGCCTGCAAAGTTATTGCACAAATTGTGGTGTTACTTTTACGAAG
Organism: Orchestia grillus; assembly: GCA_014899125.1. NCBI lineage: Eukaryota > Metazoa > Arthropoda > Malacostraca > Amphipoda > Talitridae > Orchestia > Orchestia grillus. The sequence continues at coordinate 6,811 of VOMN01082361.1, read as the reverse complement.
GCGTATAGAAATAGAAACGTCATTATTTTTGACATGTGTTGATACAAACACTAATATATTTTCAATCATTGAAAAAGGATGTAAGTGCTTAAGTTGAAGCTTAGTGTGGGATAAAAAATATAGCCTCGGTTATATTAATTAGATAGAATTTCTTTCTCTGGCATATCCGTTGTAGCTAAAAACGATCACTAACTACGGGGCTATGCCCGAATGTGTCGATAATCGATCAAGATATTGCAAATATTGAAAAGAAGCGCACCCAGGAGCACATATCCAGTGCTGCATAATCTGTGAAAAGTGTCCAATCGTAGCAGTAAATTAAAATTTAAAATTTCATCTAACAGGTTTCACAGGTTTTACGTACAGGTTTTAACAGGTTTAATTCAATTGGTCATCTTACAGGCTTGACAACATTAACGCCAATTGTATTTATTGATTCGAAGAAAGCTGAACGAAGAGTGAGTGAATCTTAAGGCAATTTTTAGACTGAAATAATGAACTTTACTTTATATGTTTTTGAAAGTTTTGGTAGTACTAAGAGTCTACAAATAAATTAAGTCGCGAGATTAAGTTTCAAATCAGATGTAGAAATTACCCTTTTAAGTCAGAACCATTCAACAGAAAAATTTCCTTTATAATCTATCATTTTTACCGTAAGTCGCATAAACATAAATAATTCAATATCTCTCAAGAATATTCATTGAAACTTGGATCATTAAATAAATACTTGCGTCTAGCGTCAGAAACCTATCGCTAAAATAAATATAAAATAATCGTGAAAAAAAACGAAATATGTCCCTCAAAAATTTTTATTCGTTCAAGCAAGAGATTCCATACATTTCTATTATGAATATTATCATAATTGACATTGCATTTGAGAAATTCAAATTCATATATAATAAAGTTTATGTCACTGGCTTAAGATTTAGAAGAAGCATGAGAGGCATATTTGCTCGTGATTTTTCCGTATACGAATAGATATCAAGAAAGTTCCACTTTTGGAACATTCGACGGAACAATCGAGGAATTTTATGAAGCATTGGAAATAAGAGGAGTAAGTGCGTATTGCAAATCAATAAATCGGTACTCAGTTGCTACGGCGAGGTGCGGTGTCGAGACAGCGCTGGATTTACTCGTTTTTTTATTCCTTCAGAAGTTCCACATAAAAATTTCAGAGGGTATCGGGCTGAGTGCTGGCGGCATAGGCCGCGACGTACGGGGTGGCGAGCCTTTGATGTTTGCTTCAAAGCCTGGCTTTTATTAGTGCACTTTGATTAGAACAATTCAAGAGGGAATCATTGACGTGCGCTCGAAAATATTTGCTTTCCGATTATACTGATTTCATCTCTATTTGAATGAAAAGGAGTAAGGGTTAATTCCAATAAATATGTTAGTGGAAAAGAAGAATTCTTAATAGTGCTGCTTTAAGTACGCTTTTACGCGCTTGTGAAATGCTAATTAATGACATTTCTTCTAAATAACATGTCTAGTGCTCAAATTAGAATTTCAGAAAGTTAGATCAGCAAAGAAAGAAAAAAAGTTAAAAACTGACGCTCTCTACTAATTTCAGAACAGAAAAAACTATTTGCAAAAATTCTACGGTTTTTTTCGCCCGCGATCGAACAAGACTTGGACCAAATCATTGGTGCATCTTGATTAATTATAAGGTGCTGAAATGTGACAATTACTGAAAGCGCCAAGTAAGACAAAAGATCATCCGTAATCAAATACATGTTTGCTTCATATTTTATGAACAATTCAAGTACGGGTACATCAGGGTGCAATAAAGTAAAAGACTTAAATGCCGATTCTTATAAACTGTCATTTATATTATGGTTTAGCCATGTATTCTTAATAAATTCTTCAATATCTTAGTTTCTCGGGATTAAATTTTTAAGCAATAACGAATTTCAAACCTGACAAGAATGAGTTTTGCGCTCAAAACGATGCTTCAACTGAGCGCTGTCAAATTCAGTCAACAAGTGAATAAAATGAGAACCTTAGAATATAAATTTTCTTTGTTCTATGGTACAGGATGAAAGGAAGCATTTAAGGGAAACGCTTTCGTTAGTCAGTTTGAAAGTAATTGCCCCCCATGCATTACGACGATAGGTTTATTAGAATATAATATTGGAACACTGAACTGTGTTCGCGAGAAATGTCTTCATTTACACAAGAGTCCCTTTACCTCACGAGGGAGTAATTGAAATTCAAATAAATTGCCAAAGTCCTCGAATCACAGCTGCACTGCAGCGAAAAAGAACATTTTTTTGACCATTTTCATTTTGAATGCAATCATAGCTCCCTCTAAGTTGAAAAATTAATTTAAGAATCTCATTCCCAAAGAGAGGAACATATTTGGTTTATTTATCTGAAAGAATAATCCATATCTACTGGTAGAACAGTTTAGAGCACGTATTTAATCTCTTCGTGTACAATTAATTAACATATCAATTTTATAAAAGTGAGACAAACAGTAATTGTCTCATTCTAGGGCGAAATAGGATGCACTGTGTAAATGTAATCTCGAATTCAGAAGGGATTTTTTCGATGAACTACAATTTTAAAATTCATATGAGTATGTTTTTTGAAATACATCTACACATCATTTATTGAAGAAGCAAAACCACTCCGTTTAAATAAATTATGTAGTTACAAATTTTCAAATTCACCAACGCATCTCGGTCAAGTGGCTTATAAGTGTGTAATTTACTACGACTTGGGATTTCAGTTACATTGTGGTTTTATTCCTCCTTTGTGGTATTATTCCCACTTTTTGGTATTATTCCTTCTTAGTGATATCATTCCTTCTTTGCGGTATTATTCACCCTATGTGATATTATTCCTCCTTTGTGGTATTATTCCTCCTTAGTGATATCATTCTTCCTTTATGGTATTATTCACCTTTTGTGTTATGTTTCCTCCTGATCCTTCCTTTACAGATTACTGTGGAAAACCCGTTGCCGAGTGATATTACGCATGAGAATTTAAGGCTTAAGCTTCCTTCTCTTAGGGAAGCGCTGCATGGTTCGTTGAAAATCAGTTTTGCCCTAGCCGGGAGTCGAACCCTGACATCCCAGCTGTGAGCCTGACACGCTGCCAGTACGCCACGGAACCCCGACAACTTTCTACCGTCGTGGTATTATCATCATTCATTATAGTGATTTCGAGAAGTTAGTTTCCAACTCAGTTTGAAAAAACATTTTTTAAAGAACTTGAGTCTAAGAGACGTTCATCTCTTGATACAAAAAATTTCCGAGCCCTAAGTTTTTCTTACGCGATGTAAACTTTTCTAGCGGACCTTGAAATCTGGAAATAATTCTTTTATACAGTAGCACCATATTTTTTGGTAGGATGTCCGGCTGCTCGATGCAAAGAGTGTACTAACATTTGACTGTGATCGGAGATAGCACGACTGTTTCTGTCTCTATTGAAGAATGCAATGCTCCATTAAAATAAATAATTACAATAAGATCCAGGCTTTTGAGCAAAAACAGAATTGCTGAAAATTGTTTTGACAATTTTTAATACCAAACGGTAATCACCAAAAAACCTACCTCGTATTTCCAAAAAAGTAACTAGCTATTTATCTCATAGAAGGTAAGGTACTTACGTTGATTGCAATTGTCGCCAGTCCAGAATGAGTCACACACGCATTTGGAAGCGTGGAGATCGTAGTGTCCGTGACCCGAACAGTCTGGCAGGCAGGTGAAGACTTTGTGGTCGACCAGAGAGCAGTTCACTCCCGTCCAGCCCGCCTGGCAGACGCAATGCCCCTCGACGCAGCCGCCGTGACCGCCGCAGGTCGGGTCCAGGCAGTCGACTGCAGGGGGAGACAGGAGGGACGCTGTGTACAGGATGAGGTGGAACAACAGGAGTGGATCACATCACAAAATAGCTTATAATTCACCATTGAGTGCATGACTATACTTTGACGGTATACATGATGTATCCAGGCAGTCGATGGTAGGGGAAGGGAAGAGGGATACGAGTAGGTTATTTTAGAGAAGTAACTAAAAACACCGAGGCTGGCAGCCATGTACATATGTACGTACTTCAGTACTTCCTATCATTTATGTCAATCTATATCGCAAATTACAAAAATAGGTTACGTTCTTTAGTTACGTCGGTATGTTACATTATTTATTTTTCTTTTTAATCGTACTCAAGAGCTCTCAGCGTGCTGTATCATTCAAGAGGGAACAAGTGCAGAGCACGAGAGGAGTAGAATGTAAGCTCATTTGAACTTAACTGTCTCTCTGGCGCCTAGGATGTGACTAGCAGTTTGTATATCCAATAATGCATCTGCGTGATGAGCAAAGAAATTACTTGCAGAAATTTGAAAGATGCAAGGGGGCGCTTTTATCATTTTACTGAAAATAACTCGTCACTAATTGACTCAAATTTTACGACGAAGCCAAATGGTATCAATTGATATAAGCACCTATTTGATTTCCAGTTTCCTTGTTTGAATTGTTCACCTGGGTTTCCTAAGTTACAGGCCTTTGTTTACATTTGATCCGTAAAGAAAAATAATAAGGGTGCAACTATGACAGAAAAGCCTCGAATCCTGGCTGCAGAGTTGTGATAGGGCAGTTCTGTTCTCCGTTTGTCATATTTCCCATGAGCAGTTATCACAGAGGAGGCTTTACACGATAAATTGCAAAGCAGTTTTGGGAGAAAGTTACCAGAGATGGAAAATCATTATAATGCACGGACGACTTGTGTTTTCTGCGCTCATCGGATGGAGGCCTAAAACATTTCGAAAATGATACCGGAAACTGCCAATTTCTTGTCCCCAAGTCATTGAAGAATTTAACAATGTTCTTGAAAACAGATTTTACATAATTCTAATTTTTTTTAGTAATTCATTGCACCGTTGAAGGAGGCATCAACGGACCAGAAGTAGTACACCTGAAGGACAGTAATTCGTTCCAATGGACTTCAGAACAATTGGGTACCTGAATACCCTCAACTTGGTCGATCTCAGAGTGCGATTTCAAAAATTGAGTTAATTAGATATTTCTTCTGGGCAGGTAAGTGTTTCATTCACTTTAAAAGATTGTAGGATATTGCCTGTAGATACGGCATTATTGGATTATTTTCCCCCGCTTCAGTCCGTTAAACGCGAGCGTCATCTGTATTTTTCAAACGTATAAAAATATACCACCTCATCAAAGCTAGGACAGTCCCTGTGTACGCGTAATATAAGTTCGCGTACCCATATTTGACTTGACACCTGACTTTGTACAGTAATTCATTGAGCTATAACAACGTACTCCTAAAAGGTAATAAACAAGCAGCGACGTCTACATCGTTCAAATGAATTATTGAAAAATCTAGAATGGCTCTTGCAGGACATTTGTTTTGGGACAAAGAAGATTCTTATTCCGAAAAATGAAGCAGGAGTGTACATAGATTCCATGGTCATGAGAGGGGGGCATGGGCGACCAAAAGAAGTGCCGGTGTCTGCTGTCAGACGGTAAATAAGTTGTCACCTCCAAGGTTGAGTCATCTGGTCTTCGGCTTTGTCTTTATTTTATGAGGTACTAAACGAAATCTTCTCGTCGTCGGCGCTTGTGTTGTTCACCTGCGCCCGACTTTCATAGCTGAAGATTTACCTCAGTAGCAATCTTCATTATCTACGAAAGGCCTACAAGTTGCAGCTGGCTGCTTAGTGGTCGGTAAATAGTTGTAGATGTCACTGCTGTTCATTATTATGTAGGTGTACTTTACAACAACCCCAAGCCGGCTGCACTTAAGTCTCATTTGACACACTCGTATCACATTTGACACTCGCCCACCGTAAATATTGAGTAAATTCATACAATCTATATCTTGGGTGTACGATCACTCTCAATAGAAATAAAACTGTGACATTCTACTTTGAACATTACTTTTATTACCCTAAGGCTACTATTGCTATTACATAATGTTGCATGAAAAATAATTTTTTTCAGCATTTTGTTTTTTCCATGTTTAACACGCTGTGAGTTCTTAGTACGACAGATGCGAAGCATTTGTAAATTGTTGATCAGACGAGTGTCTCAGTGAGGAGCACGAGAAGCAGGACTAAAGCGTCGCAGGACGTGGCGGTGTCCTGTGATGGATGGCAGTAATGATCAGTCGCTTTCGCAACAAAATCGACCCAGCTACTGCCGTCACATGCAGGTTCCTGTGGAAGGTATTGAAGTGTACGCTGTATTAGAGGGTAATTTTCTAGCAATTGTTGTAAGTGAAGGGATACGTAATTCGGAGTCTGAAAAACTAATGGTCTCATCGAGAAGCAGACACGAAACCGTCGTCCACGAAAAGGCAGAGACGGACCTGAGAACATGAACTTAACTCGAATTTTGTTACACGTGTTGAACGCGTAAGCGGATGACGGATTGTGTCGTTTTGTTTCCGTTGTTTATATTACGGCCGATACTGTATATTTTTCATGAGAACGTAAACAAAAAATTTTCTGACAGTAAAATCGTTGACGTCTTGAAATTTTCATGACGCCAATATTGGCTCTTTCTTGGTTCAAACAGACCGAAAAATATCCCAAAATCTTAGCATTCAAGAATGTTTCGTTTTACCGTGAAACTTGCCACATAATTCGTACATGATCAGTCACATCTGAGTAGAAATGACTTGCGATTTAAATCCTTTTAATTCGGTAGCGATAGCTTTAAAGCTTGAGCTGTTAAACAAGCTCAAGTAGTTTACTACAGTAGTTGTTCTTCTTTTCGTATTCCTTTACAAGTTAGTTAAGCATATAATACTGACCGTGCTGACAGTGCTGTCCCTTCCAGCCGGGCTGACA
>VOMN01082355.1:0-35338 GCA_014899125.1 Orchestia grillus | reverse complement strand
AAATGGTGACTATGTTGAAGACTAAATAAATATATTTTTGATAGAATTTTCACCTTATTTCAAATTTTGAAAAATGGACAGAACTTCTGTTACAACCTGATAGAATGGTTGCGAATGCTAATTTCATTATAGGAACAGGGCTAGTTGAGCAGTGACATTGAATTTGTTCTAAAACATGAAGCATGTTTGCGCGAATTGTAAGCGTATGCACAGACTATATTAATGCATTTTTCTTGTATTTCATGGAAAATTTGCCGCATTCCTGTCAGATCGTACCAGCCGAATAAGGGTCGGCCTCCATATGAATGACCTATGACGAAAGAAATTGGTCACGAGTGTTGAACGTTATTTCTTTGGTTGATATTGGCCTAGAAGTTGAATTTGCGCTTTCTCCCACGGAATTTCATCACACGAAAGGGTAGATAGTTCAAAAATTCTTTGAGGATTTATCCTTAATTCAGTAAAACCGATAATTTAGTGCACGTTCAAATTTCATCTCTATATGTTTGATTTGTCAATTGGAGTTGAATATGTTTCAGTTTAGAATCGTAAAATTTTCTCGAGTTACGCCTTCGACGTTCTGTAGGTTCATTTTCTAATTTAACTTATCTACCTCATTGTCATAACCATGAGTGGTTACCAGATACAGTAGAAGAGGCCACATTATTCTCACGCTACTCTGATTCCAAAAGATTGGGGATATGATATGGGGAGCTGCTTGCCAAATGGCCACTATCGAAAAAACGGGCTGATGGACTGATGGATTCCCATCAATAATTACTGAAGTGAACGTTGCGATTGATGATTTCTTTGAGGACCCGCTCATCCGTACGGTAGGAAGGAGTCATCTGGTTCTCGTTGTAAGTTTATCGGCATCATTTGTGCAGTGAACGTTGCGATTGATGATTCCCTTGAGGACCCTACCGTACGGATGAGCGGGTCCTCAAAGGAATCATCAAACTTACTACGAGAACCAAATTACTGAAGTGTGCATCTCCACGACATTGGGCCTGGGCATGGCACGGTAGAGGACTTCGGTAGCATTCCGATAACAGACTTCTCGGCTAGTTCCACTCTTGTCCTCTATTTAATTTTGCTCTGCTGTGTTGCCTTTGCTTTTGAAGTACGAACATTTAGTGACAGAGCCGCAAAGTGAGCCACGAAACTCAAAGCTAATTCATCCATCATTTCAGGAGCAACTAATTTCAGACTCTCGTAGCACATGCGGTTTCGAGCTCAAATTTGCAGTTACAAGCATTGTTAATCTTGACTATTTTCTCATTTAGTGTCATATATTTTCTTCTTATTTAACTTTTTATTATTAAGCTATAGTGGAGCTAATGGTCCACAGGAAAACTGGCTCCAAAGTTTACGCCTCTGCGGAAGTCAGGCTTTGTAGTGCAGTGACCTTATATAGAGGTAGAGTTTCTCGCCTGACAGCGGTAAATTGTGACTCGATTTTCTCGAGGTACTGGACCAGTGACCCAGACCTGTAAAGGCCTCAAAACTAGGGATGTTTAAGTACGTGAGAAGTATTTTGGGTGGGGCTCCTTCTTTCGCCGCAAATTCCTCGAATGATCCTCGACTCAGGCGCCGAAATGTCAACGGCTGCCTCATCGAGGGTGCCCACTCTCGTCGACCCTTAACATATCTCCCATGCTGAACTCTCCTTCGTCAATTATCTCTCTATGTTTTTAAGGTTCCCAATTCGACAGAGAGGTACGTACGTTTATCCCAAGCAAGGTTCCAAATTGCAACGCATCATTTTTCTATGCACGATTGTATCATCGACTGTTTGTGACTATTGTAGTTTTATCGCATAACTCCGTTCGAACTATTTTTAATTGAAAATTGAATGAAGAAATCCTATTGATATGAATAATGTTTTTCGCTGCTGAAATAGCAATTTGTGAAATCTATTTTGTTCATTAGATCTTGTTTGTGTCTAGAGCACCGTCTGTGACATAAAGGTACTTCCTTGTTAATCCTGTTATATTCATATGTAAATTTTCCCTCGTGCGTATTTGTTGCTGGGGCCTAAGGGCGATACCGCAAAGATGGTATGTTTTGAAATGCCGAGGCTGAAATCCAAGTCGCTCTTTACTGTAGAAAGAATTATCGTTCACTGATCAGCAACTCAGCTTAGCCTCGAACTGGAGCACGCGTGCGTGGCCGAGGTTGACATCGATCCTTACTACTATTTTTCCTTACTATACTACTGCTGTACGGGTGAGAGGTTAAGTTTTTGCAAATGTCAAGATTGTCTTTCTTAATTTTAATTACTATTGCTAGAGAAATTGCTCTTCTCGTGAATATTACTGACGTTAAGGGAACAAGTAACTCATTCAGCTATGCAAACTTAATCTGAGCCTCGTTTCATCATTTAAATCCTAAATTTAAGCAGCCACTGGGTGTTGAGGGCTTAGCAGGCACTCGGCAATTTGTTCTAGAGCTAAAGTTAACTGAAGTTAGGCGCGTGAGTCAGAATATCCGTGTTTCAACCAGTGCTTGGAAAATGTATTTAATGGGAAGAGAGCTATGCATTGTGCTTGTAAGTCCTAATTTGGAAGCTGTCATCTGCGATATTAGGGCTTCATAAAATCGCGCATGGCCGTGGCGCATGGTAGATTTCGTGAGCATTAATTTATACGTGTAATTAACTATACACTGCGTGTGCGCTTGGCATAGTAGGTTTTTGAGAATTGAAAAACTGAGACCATTTTGTGCAGTGCCGACCATGTTTGTGCCCATTCTGAAGCAGACTCATGCTTGAACTTTTATCGTGTTCTACTTGGTGCCCTGAGCGAGAGAAGCCCTGGTCCGGCGTGTGGACTTGAAGCCCTGGTCCGGCGTGTGGACGACCCAGGGAGACCGACTTGGCCAGGAGAGCAGCGGAGCAGCACTCCCAGCATGCAGCGGGCCAGCAGCCGGTGGAGCTTCTTTGTTATAGGGACTAAGGTGTCGCAAATAAAAGGCACGGAGGTCACAACGCACTTTATATCGTGACCGCGCGTGCTGGAGACCTTCACCTCAATATTCTGCTCCTGGTGCTCGAGCTGCCCTGCCCTTCACTCCGCACCTCGTGCATCAGGGACCTACTTGCCCGGCCCGCGTCTCCAGTCCTGGGGACCATGGAATATTGTTGGCAACCTCTGGTGATCATGGAGTATTGTTGGCAACCTTTATGGTTATTTGTGGAATTAGTAATTTCATAATTGTTAATTGTTTTTAATGCTGATCCTCGATTGATTGAAGCCGCGGTTCACAAATTACACATAGCAGTGCGTTTGTCCATCTCAGTCCAATATTAAAGACGAGAGAAAGATCAGATCATTTCTCTTTTCGAACGCACTTCAATTCTTGCAAGGTCGCTTGTTGCTTCGGCCAACGTTGAAATAATGAGGTTATTTGTTCCTCCGAGATTTCATTGTTACAAAACAGAATAAATGTTAGCCTTGAATGACTTCAGGTGTTGTCGTGCACCGTTCCCTCGTATTGAAAAATAAGATTGCAGTCATACTTGAAAAATTATGAACTCAAGTTCGGAAATGCGTTATAGGTATAAAATTGAAACCTAGAAGGAGGTAATTATATTAAATCGAAGTTTGTTGTCTCGGATACCTGTTGGTGAAAACTAGGTTTGTTTAATTGAGTGGTTTGATACGGGAATTGTTTCTACAATAAGTTACTCTGATCAAGGTCACGCTCACCCTTCAAAACTGACCTAATGTAGAGTAATCAAAATGACCGATTTTTTTTTAGAATAGCTTCTTGATTTTAATTTTTGTGTTTACTGTTCGTTAGATAATATTAATTGGAAATTGAAACGCTAAGAATGTTCAGTGCGTGTTGCAGCAATTTGTAACGATAATTATCCCGAATGAATGATGCGGAATAGATGAAGTAAACTCCGGAAAACTGAAATCGTACCACAGCAAAAGTTTGCTACGATGGGAAATGTATTTGTAAGTAAAGATCAAGATAACTTTTTTCCGTGATTGTAAGTTTGTTTTATTAAATCTTCTAATATAAATAGCTGTAGCTAATCCTGTAATTTTAGACCGCATTTGACATTCTTGCATTGCTGAGCCCTTACAAATAGCTCAGAAGTCGTCATTAGAAAAACATTCTCACGTATGAAGGGTTATCTCATCGTCTGCTGGGTCTGTGTCTTGTAGGAACTATCTCAACAACTTACTTTTATCACATCTCTAAGAACTTCACGACTTTTTCTGGCATCACCATCGGTTTACTGAGCGTACTCTTGGCACGTGACAAATAGCTTAGGCAGCTCAATCCTGGCACTTTACTGTCAACTTACACAGCTCAATCCTGGCACTTTACTGTCAACTTACACAGCTCAATCCTGGCACTTCACTGTCAACACAGCTCAATCCTGGCACTTCACTGTCAACTAACGCAGCTCAATCCTGGCACTTCAGTCAACTTAGACTTCTTGCTTCTGGCACTTCACACTCAACTTACACATCTTGCTTCTGGTACATCACAGTTAGCTTATATAGCTTACTCCTGATGCATCACAATCAACTTATACAACTTACTTCTTGGACATCATAGTGAGCTGATGCAGCTTACTTCTGGCGTATCACTATAAGCATATAAAGCGCCCTTTGGGTTATCACCATCAGCTTAAAAATCGCACTTCTGGCGGGTCATAATTGGCTTATAAATCCACTTCTGGTGCATTACGATTGTCTTACACTGCTTGGTTCTGTCTGTTTTTACCTCAGCTAAAGTATTTTCTGCTTATCAACAGCCATTTCTGCAAGCTATTATACGTTTGGCACATCACCTTCAGCCTTGAACCTATTTCTTCTACATCACTGACTTCTTAGAAAAATAGTTTAAATAGAGCGCTTAGGTTCAAAGAATGTAAGGAGCTGAACATATTTACAGGACTGATACCTCAAAATTACATAGTTCACAACAATAGCCTTTATGACAAATGTATAGCTAGTGTTCCTATGTGTATTCAAAGACTAAGTTTGCTTGTCGCCTTTATATCTACAAGAACGAAATGACAGTACGATCTCTCCATCTATTCGAGCATACTTCGTTTATTCAAAACTTTTAGCTCTTTACTCTGCTTGTCTACGTGTAAAAACGCATCGTTTACTCCATGTGAGTTCTGTCCGACAGCTGCTGTTCTACGTACACGCATACTGTTAGTAATTGTGATTCTATAAAGTCATTAAGATTTAGACCATGTGAGAGTACCTTCAAGGTGTCGTGTCATAGTTTCGATCTAAGTGCTACTTCTTGCGGAAGTCTTCCCGGTAATATTCATTTAATTTATTCGTTTCTCCACCGCTCAGCATGACAGTGAAATCTTTTGAGCCTATCCGTAGACTGTAAGAGATTGTGAACTTTTTAGGCTGCTGAATATACTTCTGTCTCTAATTATAGAGAAACAGAATAATGAACAGTTTCACATAAAATTTAGCGTCAATAAGAAAAATCCAGGATAATAAAAATAAACAGTTTCAGTGTTTGAAGGAAAGCATGTCTGGTTGAGTGTTCAACATGTCAAAATGTTGACATATTGAACTACAATCAGTTGAAATTTTCATCTATAAATTATTGCAACGTGATATGCTCTTAGTAACAGTTAAGATGTTTTCGTAGTATGAATGTGATATAATTTGGCATGTATTCAAGATTTCATAATATTTGCTTTATACTTCCGTTTTTGCCGTTCATTACAGTGGCGTTCCAAAATCATACCCAATTGAAGTGGCTGTTGCATATATGTTTATTGAATATTGTGGTCCATACTATCATTAGCGAAATACTAAAACAATATAAAACAACCTATACGGGCGCAGTAAAACCTTTATATTTGAGAGCGCTGGAAAAGTAAAATACTGCTCAAAAGAACTTGCATAACGTATTTAACTTTGTTCGTTTTTTTCATATTGTTGTATGACCACTGTCGCTGAAACATTTTTAATCATGACATCCCAAATGCAACCTATGTATAGTTCATAATGGGTACGGGCTCGAAACCCGCTAAATAGTGAACAATGACCTTCAATGAACGTCTTCTCTCCATGTTGATGAAACGAGTGAAAAAAATAGTACCCAATTAAGTAATTAACGTTTCGTATTAGCTCTATAATCAATGAACTATGTTGTTTTCAGTTATAATTTGAAGTGAGAATTTAGAAGTCAGGAAAGAACGCGTAAGATATTACTCGTACATTACTGCTGTGCTGGTTTCCATTTGCTGAGCTCCGTGAATTTTGCAGGGATTTCAAATAAAAGTGTCTAGTATGGTACTCTACGATGCTGCAAATGATACTAATAATGATCATACAGCTAATAATTATGAATAATGATATTCTGACCAAGAGCGGTTATTATTTTCCTGTTCATAATTTACATATCGATAAGAAAGTTAATTCCAATGTGCTTGTGGTTCACTCGTGTACATGTTGAAAATATAATCTTGGCAGCCTTGCAAAATATCGCAGAATCGAAATCACGCCTATAAACCTTCGCTTGAAACATGGCAATTAGTGGATAGTTAGAACCCTCACTATGTTCTCGGACAATATTCAGAGGCGACCCTGTTCCGTGACACGTCACCGAAAATGGTGACGTGTTCCGCTGAAGGTCTGAAGTGCCCTCACGTGTTCCGCTGAAGGTCTGACGTGCCCTCACGTGTTCCGCTGAAGGCCTGACGTGACCTCACGTGTTCCACTGAAGGTCTGACGTGCCCTCACGTGTTCCACTGAAGGTCTGACGTGCTTTCACGTGTTCCGCTGAAGGCCTGACGTGCCTTCACGCTTACGTTGTTCATTCTCCGCCATTCTGACAGGGAGATTGCATTTACAATATGGGATAGCCATCTTCTTTTTAGAGACTGCATCTCTGTTTTAACTTTGTTGTTATGGCGTGCATGATATTCATTGTGACCAGCGGTTCGAGAGACATGTGCTCTGTTTCATAAATGGACGACCCAGCTCTTCTGCTATAAAGAATTTATCATTAGATGGGTCGATAGATGCTCATATTTAATTATTACAATGAAATTAGTGCTCCGAGCATTGTAAGCGTTATGTTATACTTAAGAATTACCTTGCGATCAGACTCTGACAGGTGTTACGTTTACTTTCTACCCTCAGAGTGTGTCGATGGTCTAGCGTGTACCGCCTCTTAATTGTGCCTTGTCAATTGAAGTGACGCTCTAATTTACTTCTGAATTTGAGCGTTGAGGTCAATTAATACTAACAAGTTATTGAGAGAGCCTGGAGTGGAAAGTTCGAGAACGAGCGAACGACTGCACCAATTAGCGTTCGTACATCATAAATGTATGGCCTTCGAAAATGGTGACAAATTTGCCAGTTGTCCCAGTACGTATGGTTATAATTGTACAGTTCACTTAGCGAGATTCGTATATTTTGTGCTTTTCAAGCCAACAGAAGGGAACTGGAATTGGCTACGGGATGCAACTAAAGTCACGTTTGTCAGAGGAATGTGTTTTGTTGCGTGCAGCGCTGCAGTGGCGGGGTTACCGGGCACTCGGTGGGGGGAAGGGGGGGTTCTGTTTGCTCAGGTGCCTAGGGCCTTCACAAAATACCTCAGGCTCATTTTTACACACTATGGGCTGTGCTCGATGTGCTTCATTCGATGCCACTCAACGCTTAGGTGTTTATCTTAAAAGGATCACGGCAGTTAGAAGGTTGTTTTTACGTAATTTTCAAATGTGTTTCTTTTTACTGGTGTGTAATTAGACTCCTCAACACATGACATTCAAATTACCTTATGATCATTTGGACGGTCGTATACCATTGATGTTGTTGTTTGCCTTGACGAGTTTAATGGCTTGGTGTTCATAGTTGATATTTACAGAAATTGTTTTTAACTCTCAGCCCCTGGAAGGGCCTTGGCTTGTTTGAAATAGAATATTGTGAGCAAACTGGATTGTTAATTTTGTGTAATTCTAATATGCAGGACAGAGATAGCATAATGCGATGTTGTGAATTTCTAATATGTGTTAAGTAGGGATTCATTTTTTTTAATTTCGGAATTTCTCGGACATGCATGAATTCTCCTTAATTCCATTCGCTCCCCTCGGTATATCTAATCATGTAAGTAAAGTCGTTCCTCTATGAACAGCATTAGCTGTGCGCCGAAGTGGGTGCGATATTTTAATCATGCTTGATGCTGGTATACATACTTTGAATTATAAAAACCAGGTCGCCTACTGGCACACTTACTTGCGTTGTTCAAGTATTATTAAAATGAAGCAGTGCCAAAGAAAAATTAAAAATTTTAATTTACACATTACTTTGTTGTCTTAGTGACCAAGGATCAGAAGGGGAAGTTTGCTCACCGAGCGAGCGTAATGTTCCATTTTTCAGCATACAGAACTGTTGTCTAGAAAATCTAATGAGCATTGCGCTATTATATTCTGCCGAGTAAAATTGTTTAGATTGTGCTATTGTCTAGTAAAATCTAATGAGCATTGCGCTATTATATTATCTAGTAAAACTGTTTGGATTGTGCTATTGTCTAGTAAAATCTAATAGGCATCACCATCTTGGTTACCAACGTACCTGCTGTATAATCGTGCCAAGATCCGTGGTGCGATGGTGCTGGGAAGTCTCAAGTCTTCCTCACACGTGTTAGTAGCATGTCCTCTCCTAACGAGGCAACTCTTCTCATCTCAGAATGGAAAACTTGGAAACTAAAACAAAATAGAAGAAATATGGCAAAAGGAACGAGTCAGGTAGTCCATTTTCGGGTTTCTATCCGAGTTTTGTGCAAAAATGGCGTTTCATTTCTATGTTTGCCGAATTTAATCATAAATTCTTGTGAAACTGAAACTTAGAAGTTGGTTCGCACATGACGCGCTGGAGTTTATTATTCAACAATAATTTTCAGAGTAGTATTAGTGTTTGTCTTTAAATAATAATTCTTGTACCGTTCAATCTATTCTGAAATTAGGTGGAGTTTAGGTCAAATGAATATCGATCATATTATATCGCTCTGAAAGTAACCTCAGCTCGCACGTGCTTTGATGTATTCTCAGCGTAGCACTCCTCATGGAGCATAGGATAGGCAATAGTTATTGGTGGCGAATATTCAGATCTGGGGTGCACAGTACGACTCCAATGAACCTTGCTGATTTGAGGATTATCTGCGTGCAAGAATGGAACAAGACATTATTAATGGAGTGTCAAAAGTTAGTTTCCAGTGACAATAATCGTCTCCGTGGTCATACTGCAAATAACGGTAAAGCCATAAAATGCTAAAGACGTGTTCTTACTTTTGACCAAATTCTTATGTCCCATTCATTTTTTATTACCCTGGTTTTTTGGTTACCATAAATTTTATTCTGTTCTGTATAAATATTCTGCTAAATCTATGTTCTCTTAACTACCTGTAATTTTTACCCTAAACCAGAGCTTCAAATTTCCAAAATATATCAAAAGTGGAGTTGTACAAATACTCATGCCCAGATACTGTACGTCCAAAGAAATTTTTTTTTTTGTGTTATGTTTGTCCGTATGAACTCTGTTGCAAGATTCATTTTATGTTTTATTTTCATAATTTAAGGAACTTAATTACTCAGGGAGGCAAGAGACTTGCCTTGCCTTGCAATTTGGGCCAGCTATATCACACGAAGGCGAGTGTAGGCAGCCTCTGTACTGACCACTAATAGCACCGTGTCATCGAGCAACTAAATCTTGTTCCGGGTGTGTGTGTGTGTAAGCATCAATTTATCTTTTAAGTCAGGTTACAAAGTCTCTATTTCTCTGGAAGTAAAATCAGTGCGTCCTTAATCTTTATAAATTGAAAGTGAAGTTTGGATAAACCGTATAGAGTTCTGTTGCTGTTGTGGTTGATTAAAAATGTTTGGTAAGTATAGTGTAAAACACACCGATTTTTCTTGCGGTTTCGAACTTCTTCCTTCTAAAATTAACCACATATGGACAAACCACCTCACCTCTGATAGGCGGCATTTGACATGTGTATATAACATACGCCATCTAGGATTCTACTCAAGCTATCGCTATCAAAAAGTTACGCTCTGTTAACTACTGTCTTCTAACGTGAACACTCAACACCACGCTAGCAATTACAGAACCTCAGTTTCAACTCGGAATCGAGCAGGTTTGGAAACTGGAGGTGGGGTTTGAGTTACTAGATACCGGGTGCCATGTGTAATAAATGCTGTGGGGTTGGTTATTCGCATGTCGTCATTCGTGAGGGACGCCGCGGGGCGTATCTGTGCTACGCGTGTTTTGCTGAAGCTTGGTGGTATTCGTTCGTCTGCGCCCACCGGTCCGTTACCTACAAACTGGTTCCTGGTGGCGGGTCACCCATGGACTTCATGTGGAACAGGCTCATCGCCATCTTGGTCATGATTGTGCTGCTGCTGCTGTTGTTGTTGTTATTGTTGTTGGCACAGCTCTACTTCTTGGACACCTTGGAAATGTTTGGGCCTTATCGCCCGGGCCACACTGGGGTGCCGCTACTCAGTGCCAATGCTAAAGGTCACTTGATACGTGACTTATACTACTAGTATTCTGTTATTTAATAAGTTTCAGTTTGTTATTCTTCTTTTACCCTCACGTCAGATTTATCTATTAGATCTATGGAGTTGTATGAAGGAGCAGTTTATTAATTTTATCCGCCTTTTTTATCTCTCATTACGCTTTCAGATTTCCCTTTCGCACTTGGCTTTTTATCTCATTTAGGCATGCAAGCGTATTATTATTGCAGACATACACCAGGAAAAATTATCACTAAATGTTAATTTTTTATTTCTATAGTGCAAACAATGCTTTGTAATAATTTTTGCATCGTCTAGGAGCGTGCAATTTAGTTTTTTATATTTTATTTATCGCTTATTGTTGCGTATCAATATCCGTTTCTATTCTCTGTTTATAAGCACTCGTTTCTTGCATTATTTTTAAATTAGTGTAAATATACATAGTATTCAAGTTAGAGTTCAGCTAACTTACAACTATTCAGTGTGCAGTATTCGACAATGAAGCCTTCAAACCACATGTTGCTACCCCTGTACGTGTCACGGGTGCACCCTCACCCGCATTGTTCATTTCCTATGTTGTCGACGTTTTGATCTTTTACATTATCTTTTGCGTCCCTTTCAATCCTCACTATGTGTCATGAGTTACCTCAATTATTCATCATTGTTATTTCAAAAAAATAATTTCATAGCGCAGAATTGTCTTACATTACCTCGTTGCATTATGCATGTACTTACATTTCATGCACATCGCTGCCGTTGGTTGCCTCGCTGCACTAGAGCAGCTTCGTGCTCCTGAGACTCGTAACCTTCAAATTATCTTCTTTTACCCTCCCCTGCCAATTTTTAGGTTATCGTGTGAGTTATTGTTTCGTGAATATAGTTACTGCATTATAGAGTTATTGTTGTTCGTGCAGTATAGTTTGTGTAGGATGTAGTATAGTAGTTGTAAGGCCTACCTCCTTTTGAATGAAGACATTCTGCATTCGAGTGTAAGATATTCTAAGAATATTAATGTTGCCTGCTGCGTTATCTATGTTTTCCACTTGTAACTGTATGGTCACCAGATCAGCTGCTCTATAAATGTCTCATTGCCTGCTAGTCTTACCTAGAACATTTTATTGTCTGCTCACCTCGGTTTCTAGGATATTTTATAATCTGCCATGCTCAGCACGAAGAGCATTTTGTTATTTACTAGCTTCAGCGTGGAAAAATTTTATCGTCTGCTAACCCTCAACACGAAAAACATTTTGTTGTGTACTAGCTCAGCACGAATCACATTTTGTTGCTTACAAACCTCGCCTTGGAAATCATTTTTATTCTTTGTGAACATCAGCTTCAAGAACATATTGTTACCTGTTACAGGCATTTATATTGAAGCTGCTTACGTGTAATATGTTGCGTTTGAGATTGCTGATGAAATGTCGTCCTCTGCAGCCATAAGATACGTGTGCCCGTGATGACTCGAAACATTTTTCCTTCGAATTCGCGGTCTTCGTTGACCTAAAAGGAATTATTGAATCATCTCGCTTGGCATCTGTGCTGTTTTCTTTTTCAGAGCATGGTCGACCCTGGAAATTGCATGTAAAGTTATTTTCAAATGAGAGTAAACTCAATTGTTATTCCTGCAATCAAATCAACAGAGAGCAGCACGGGCTAGGAGGTGTGCATGGTAGTTCGCAGTCGTTCTTGAGCTACGGCCGAGTGATGATGATCTTGTATTGATGATTGACTTGGTATGTAAATATTTTATACCCTTACTTTTTCTTTTATTTAGTGTTTATCCTGAGATTGAATTTGGTCGGTGTCTACTTACATTTAGTATGCTGTACTTTAATTATTGCTGCACGTGCACGAAGAGTCTGATCGAATTCATTAGCTGAAGAAAAGAGAGAATCGAGTTCACAATATACAAACGTAGAACAATGCAGGCTTGTTCTATGGAAAACTAATTTATTCGTGACTTTTAACTCATTCGCAGCTTGTTCGATCGAAAACAACGCGAGAAACTTATACACAATTCATCCAAAATTTTCGAACTGACTTCCAGCGGGAAGTATTCGAAGGAATACCATTTTGCGGACTTTTCAGACCCACGCACAAGTAGCGTGTTTCTAGAGAAATAAGGACGAATGAGATAAAGGGAGCGTTTGTCCGCGGGCGGTTCATTAGGAGCGCCACAGATGGGGTGTGAGAACAGCTGTGCCATCACAAATGTTTCTGCACTTTGACCATGTGCTGCCAGCCAGCTCTCCCACGCACCACACTTCGTGCACGAGGTTCTGCGACCAGCCTGCGTGCTTTTCTTCGTGCGAGTCCATTAGAACTCGTCAAGTCCACACTCTGCACTTGATGAGCATGTCAAGCAATTTACGGGGCATTTGAGGCAGAAAAAACTCTCTCTTCCATCGAGGAAAGACTTCCTAATTTCACCGGACAAGTTGGATTTCTCATGCTTGAATATGAGGTGCTATATTTCCTGCGCGACGTGGCGTATGAGAAAATGAATCATTTTCTCATAGGACATGTACGTAGGTCAATTTTTTCCTGTAAGAAGACTATGAGCAGGGCTATTGATACTACTATGGGCAGGAAACTTACTCTCAAATATCGGTCGTTGACTTGTTCGCTTTTGTACAAGACTATATGAGAATTATGAATTTCCTACTGTTTAAAACAATTCTCAGTTCGGTGCATATTCGTGTTGCCCTGGCATGTTTTTCATGTCATACGGTCACTCTTCATTGATCGACCTTAGATAGCACCTAGAATGCGGCGGGCGATATCGACCCATCGAGGCGGTATCGCCAGCCGCTGGGCGGATAACAACATTTACCGTCATTAGGTGTTTCACCATCGATCCCTGTATGTGCTCCGTACGTGGTTCTCATTACCGACATCCGCTTATCGGCTTTAATTAAAGGTCGCCAAGCAGAACACTCTGGGCGGATGCTGTCTACTGCGTTATACTCATCACTCTTTTTACTCAATGAATTTTTTGCGCGTTTTATCTATTACGTTCCTTCAATGCGCCATCATTTTTACGCTTTTACGCACGTAAGGTAGGTAATATGCGCCAAAAATGACCAAGCCATGTAGAAATGTGCATCTTCGAAACAAACACATGTAGTATTATGCACTGATGAAATGAGAAAAATTTTATTAAATGGTTTTATTAATATCAGGCTTAAACAGACGAAGAGAATGATCTTTTTTTTAGAAATCGGTACGCCGCTTTCACACTTTAACCACACTATCGATTCCCTCACTGTACGTCGGTTTTATTGATCGACTTTATTGATCCGTGATTAAAATCTATCGTATTCTCATCCTCGGACACCATTTCTAACGTTCAGTTCACAGCGTTTGGTTCTTTTGCAATGAACCAGTTATTGATTTTAAGTTTTCGTCCTCCGGACGGCCGGCACATGCCTTGTTTCGCTGCAGCCTCGCAGCAGCCTCGCAGCAACCTCGCCGCAGCCTCGCCGCAGCCTCGCAGCAACCTCGCCATGCTTGAGCCCTGAAGGAGCTCCAACGGTCGATAAAGGTTTTGTGTATCGTGCGCTTTATCCCTCGCTCATAAAACAGCCTGAGGGTGGTCATTATCATTGGGTATTTATTGGAAAAAGAATAGTCGTAGTATTCAGTATAATTTAGAGCGTTGCTGTACCTCGTTTTCCATAACTTGCGTCTTGCCGTTTCTGTCTTCATTTTTATCAGTGTTGTTTTTTCTGATTTGAGCAACTTTAACATGATGGCAAAAAACTGATGCACGTCGATAAACACACATTAAGTGATCAGATCCAACAGCAATTGTATTACTGGATATGGTAATGGTGAAGGCGACGCTTGACAAGAATTTTCACGAGAAACATTCGGTGTGTATCAGAAACTCAGTGTAAATGTGTCACTCAGTATAAATGTGTCACTCAGTGTAAATGTGTCACTGAGTGTGAATATGTCACTCAGTGTAAATATGTACACTTCCAGTGAGATGAAAATGGCTGTATTCTCGCATGATACATGTTTACGACTTCATTTACAGCCAATTCAGGACCTTGACGCTTGAAAATAAAATCAACTCGCTTATTATGGCTCCATTTTAGTTGATTTTTTACACAGCATTATAATAATTTATCCCGAACAACTTTCCACGTCGAGATTAATATATATTGTGAACAATTTTAAAAATGTTAATAATTATAACGTTTTATACAAATGAACTCTCTTTTGTATTCATTCGCAGATGTACCCGTTAAACATTTTGTTTAGGGCATACTGTCTATGTCGCAATTTCTCATTGATTTGATTTAAATTTTCAACGTAAACACTTCAGTTTCAAATTCTTCAGCGGAACATGTCGACTAATTTAGACCATTTATTTCAGAAAGTACGGGTGCCATGAACAGCGGTCCTCGGATTCGTGATGTTCCTGGAGAGAAGAAGCATCGGGCATCTCACCGTGCATTCAACCAACCGCCTGGATACGCCGTGGTTCTCTTCAGCTGGAACTAGGAAGTACCCAAGAATTTTATTAATTTGGACCCTGTTCCAAGGGCAGTATATATTATCCTCAAAAATATTACTTCAATAACAGTCAACTTGATCTGGTTAATAATTTTTATCGTTGTATAGTACTTCTATCATTGTTGCTTTAGCTAGCGCATAAGAGATTATAAATCTCTGATGACTCATGCAGCATCTTCATTACATCATTCAAAGTTTGATCTGTCTACTGATTGGTCGATGTGATCAGGCCTATCACATCTAATATAACCGATGTGATTCGGCCAATCACATTATCAAGTGAATCGTATCGAAATAATTAAAGTGAACAGATCATGTTTCGGGCCTCTGGAAGCCAGACCATAATATGATGATCGTCAGCCCTCCTCAGCTGCTGTGTGGCTGTCATGTTGAAGTGAGGTTAGTGTGCTAGACATCTTCAATAAGGTGCTCCACATTTAAATCTTGCTCTTTTGAATTAGCCATGCTGAGCTAAAAACCTTGACAAAAATTTATTTACATATAGGTGTAAAATAATAACTACCACTTACTTCACAACCCCTCACTGCGAAAACTGAAGTGCAGCTGAGGAAAGACGTTGTTCACGTGCCGTGACCGCCGCCAAGACAAACAAAATATATTCCATACTCGTATTGTTTGATTTATGCGCCTTTATTTAAAGCATCTCCTATAGGAGTCTTTTAGAGAAGAAGGGTTACGATGTGCTTGGCAAAAGAGGCCCAGTCCTTCATGGAAATCTCGTTTTCATGATGTGAGTAGGTAGTGAGACGGATGATCCTGCGAAGGTGTAGAGAAGCGTCGTGTCAAAGCAGCTGTTTTTGTATGCAACAATGACTGATGGTCATAAATGTACTAGTGACGCAGCTCCTACTGTGAGGAATGTTACAGTTTAATAGCGATGTTGGTAGTACGCTGCTCGATTTTACTTCGTACGTCGTACATTTGTTTCTCAGCAATGTAGAGTACTCAGCGATGCTCGTAACATTAGCTGGGGCAATTTTTGTAGCCTAATTTGTACGCTACTGACTATGCCATGCATATTTATCTCGCTTTTTCGAGTAGCCTCTTTACAGGCTACTCATATGTGCCAGTTTTTATTTCATATGTAAATGGAGAGTTAATGTTTTTTGTGTATAGCAGTGTATCGATTTACCGCCGTAACTAGTTTTCAGATTTCGAATGTCACTTCCCTTCAGTACTGGAATAATTTTGGACACTTCTTGCTAATGTGCATTTACATCCGAGTGGCTTGAACAATCGGTTTGCCTTGCTCATGTCAATAAAATTTTGAGTTGAAAGTCACGTCAGAAAGTGTAGCCTATATTAGGCCATTCTCCGGACACGTCTTGAGTGTGAGGTACGGAGGCAGGCTGCCCACCTATTTATCATAGCAGATGGACCTGTTCCATGTTAGAGCGAATGATGAACCGAACTCCTTTGATCGATTTTGTGTCGTTCCTCCTTTGTGTGGAGTTCTGGAGAGAATGAAACGTTATCTAGTTAAAAATTATTTACCTCACAGCGTGCTGTACGTGTCACGTGTAGGAATCAGTAATTCGATTTTAACTATCAATTGCTATCATGTAGCTACCGGTATTTTTTATTTATGCTCATCTTATTTTTTGTTTCAGTACTTAGTCATAATGAATACCATCATCACACTGACAGAAAAATATTTTCTGACCAATATTCTTTCTTACACCGCCCGCCTGACTTCCTGAAAGTATGGCAAGATAAAGCTACCTATGACTCTCACCATACCACAACGTAGTTGTACCTTAAACCGTTAACGAACCATCCCGAGATATCTCGTAGTCGTGATTGCTGCATTCACACGCCCACTGTTGTTTACACCGACCGTATGAATACACCGCCGACCTTCTTGGGTAATTTGTTAACGAATTACCCAAGGCTGGCGGTGCATTCACATGGTTTGTATAACTTACACATGTCTGTGTAGGCATTTGTTTTGTTACTCATTATTAACAGTATCAATTGTTTTCACCTTGATTTTATTTTACAGGTTTCCTTACCTCCTGCAAATTGTCATTAGTTACAATCATTGCTTGAGATGCCCGCGAGTCTCAAGCAGATTGCAGGTTGTCATTTTATTGAGAAATTTTAGCATCCGACAATTAAAGAAAGTGCATTTGTATACCCTTCAGTTATCTGGAATTTTGCAGGTATTCTCAGGGTATCTTAAGCTTCCGTATCTCAACTCGCGCCACGAATGGAGGTCTGAATGTAGTCTTCGGTGTAGCGTCAAAAGTAATAATTCTGAACCTGGATTCTCTTAAATGAACTTCCAGTGTAAAGGAGGAAAACCACATGGGCTAAGAGATGAAGTATTCACCTACTGCAGGAAAAATGCTTCACCAGGTTCAGCTTGCACTGCATGAAGGTTACGTTAAACCTTGTAAGTCTCTAGTCTCTCTCAGAGGGATTTCGTAAGAAACAATTGAAATGATTCCTGTACACCGCAGCACCACTGACTCTTGGTGGCGTTCTAGATGAATGTCTCAAGAAATGACAGCAGTGTAATTCTTCGACGCTCACCGTTTTTTATTTTCAGTTGCAATTTACTGATTTAAATTCAACACCTCTAATTTTACAGACAACAAAATTTTGAATTTTGCCTTCTCTCCTCATGCACCTCATGGCTGTAACGAGATGATTTTCAAGTCCCAGAAAAACGACATATCTCTCGAGCTGCTAAGCTCTAGCCTTCATACGCTCTCCAACTGGCTGAAATCGAAAGCCGCGGCGCCACCACCAGTACTGTATGAGCAAGCTTATGCAACGGATGTGGCTGCTACTGTCTACTTAATTCCACCTTACTTTCGAGTAGGCATTCGTACGAAGAAGTTTGATAAAATACATCGAAGTACATCGTACGCACAATAGCTTAAAGTTAAGGACAGTGTTTTCTGTGAGTGTTGTTGTTTGCTTTCCATGTTGTATGTATATTTTCGTACTGTATTTTGGTATACTTCGCTCTCCCTCCGATCATGTTTAGGGAAAATTTAGATTATTTCCCGTTTTATCCTACGTGTAAGCTTATTTACGTCAGTCATTGTAATATTTTCGTATTTAAGTGTGTTAGTGCTTATAGTTTACCACTTTGCTCATCGTCTTGTACATGTTGATAGGTATTCTTTTGTGAATATCACTTTTTGTAGCATTACTACTTTTCGTGCTATAATATCCCACTTGCTTGGGATTTTTCATGGTCTATGTGTTTGTATGTTGTGTCTTAATAAATTTAGCCTAGAAAAACACGAATAATGAGCTAAAATTATTTTTTTGCTCGTTGAAGTTTCTTTACTACTTCGTTACGATTTACGTGTCCGATAGTTCCTCAGCTCTAATATCCAGTTCTCACTGCACCCGCCAGCGCTGCGGGCGTGGGAGGGAGATCTTAGCGAACATCGCCGTCGCGTTTTGGCCTGCGTGTCGCCTAGAGGGAAAATCAGAACTGAAAATTGATGTAAGCTGCCTCGGTGAGATTTGGAAGCAGCCTCGAACAAAGACGTTGGTTTGTTATGAAAAGGTTCAGTCATTAGAATTAAAAAAATCCCGAGGTGGAAATGCTCTAATTTTTTGCTGAAGCTAGGTAATAGTGATGGTTACAGCGCGTTGAAGACGCTTGATTTCATTGGAAATAAAGAACAAAGCTTTGAGTGAAAATAATTGGCGAATAATTAGCGAATTTATCGGAACTAGCTTCGAACTCATGACATTTCAAGAACTGAAGCAAAACATTATTTAATCCAAAGAAGCTCAATTGTAGTCGAAAAATATATGCTGAAATATGGGTAAAAAATGCTCGTAATAAAAATAATTGGTTTTTAGTGAGTGAAAATGAAAGAATTTACTTTTTCAACCCTCCTGGTGTCCTAAGGGTTGAAAATGACTCACCATTTGAAGGAAATAGTTGTATTCAGAATACTTGAACTTCACAAGGTGAAAATAATTCATATTGCAGAACAAGGCTGGCCAAGACGCCGTCTGTGTCGAAACTGTACTAGGGCAAAACAGGGCCTCCTGAACAGGCGTGCAGGCATCAGTTCAGGAGGCGGGGGGGAAACCAAGCTAACTGACGGACAACTTATCTCCTTATGACTCCCCTGCGGCTTTGTTGATCTAATTTTATATAAATTTACCCCCGTTATCCTTAAGCAGCTATAAATTTCTAAAGGGCGCAAATTTACAGTAAAACTTCTCAAAGATGCTTGCTTAAAAAAATCTGAGAATTACTCAGATATGGACTAACCGGGTCACCGCTGGAGGCACCGCTAGTCCTGAGGTACCCACCATTACCTGGCCTTTTAGCTCTTCGGCTGCTGATCACTTCGTTACTTCTCAGTGTTGTATTTATGTAATTTTTCTGCCCGTGTTTGTTGAGGCATATATCAATTCGAGCGGATAACTGTACACCCTTCAGCTGAAAGTGTCGTTCGTTTATAGTGCATCGGGGAGCTTCATCCTTTGTTTGCCTTTGGCAGTTCTACCATGGAGAGACAGGCCTAGGAAGTTTTTTTAGTTTTCTTTTAATGTAAGTGTACGCTTTTCGTTTACAGATGTTACAAAATTTGAATTTTTTTTTAATTTTAACAAAAAAAAATTTTAACAATTAAAATGTTAAAAATTTTCGCAATTCGATCGAAGCATTCTCATTTTCCTGTGTTGACGTTTTAACATTTGTAAGTTACATCCTTAATGGATATTACGCGAAAAAATTTACCAATGTGCGCAGACGTCTCCCGCATCGCTTTACTTCAATTTTTAATTTCAAGCGTTTTTATTAGTGTATTACACATTCAAATCTAAACCTCTTGCAATATTTTTTAGGAGAATTAAGCTATTGAAATTGAAATGTACATGTTGTATTTGCAGATTCAACCAGGACAGCTTTGTTTTACCTCTCATTATTAATCCTTCTGTCATTTTTTGCAAACTTTGCTCTGTTCATTGACGGTCTTACAGTCATTTTTATGCAGAATGTGCCCACGTTGCAAAAAAGGAAAGAAAAATTCTAAAATTTTCTTTTGATCAGTCTTCTGATGACTAGCCATATCTTGTACAGAACTTGCGAGTCTTGTAACTTGAGTTACTTAGCATTAAAGTCTATTATGTTTGTGCTTGTGTTATTCTCCTTGTCTAAGAAGAGGAACTGTTACAGTGGATGTAAACTAAATGTGAACTTCGTTTAACGCTAAACTTACGTGAGCTGTTGAACTTACGTTCGGGAAAGAGATTACTAAAAGCTGTACTAAAATTTGTATCCTAGTTTTTTGCGTATCAATAGTACTACGTATCTAAGTGAGCTTCTGTTTTCTCTCTGAAAATATATCTGCATTTATTTCGGCTTCCATACAAACGTGAGCCTTGCCGATTCAAAGTTGTGATGGAACTGCTTTACATAGCTTTATAAAATGCTAATACTGGTGCTCAATACTTGTGCTCCATGCGATGCACCCTCTCATTTTCCTCACACCTGTTATTGGAATAATTCGACTGCGCTCCCCCGTCATTCGTGAAAGTGACGCAAATATCACACTGGTCTCTAAAATGGCATATTTCCCAATGCGCGTTGACTTCCCAACGCCGTAATTATCAAAAATAAATTAGAATATCGTTTATGGGGCTGACAATTTCAGAGCTAATTAAAATTTTCATCCTCAGAGTTTGTCGTGCGAAATAAACTTCAAATAAAATGATCGAGATGGGAAAAAGTGGAATTTAAATGACGTTTAAAATATCTTTAATAAGTGCACAAAATTTAAAATCACTCGTGGCCGCAAAAAGATCAATTTGAAGAAACATGTAAAAAGTTAGTTTGTACGTCATCTCATCAGCAAGTAAAGCATGATAAATCGAATTCCTACCCATTGTTCCAAGCGCTACAGTTGCTTTATTTTGGCAATACTAGGCCCTGGTTCAAGTAAATTTTCAGCTGTTTCATTTCAACTCGCTGGAACGAAGAGTAATTTGGACTCGCACATTGCCGAGTAACGTGTCCTCTAATCATGAAAATACTCCACCAGCATGAGCTCATGAGTACGTAAACGACGGCTGCAAAATTTTCAAAATGCACATGATTAAGATGTGCAAATTTGAAAAAGGTATCAATTTTAGTTTAGCATGTCCCAGTCGAAGCAATAAGTTCACCTGACTTCAATCCTAGATTAACTCGTTAAAAACGAATGCCAGCAAACGGGTGACTCCAAAATTTCCATGAACAAATCCACTTTACATCTCTCAGTATTAATTTTTATTCTAACACCTGACTGTACCATTTCAGAAAAATATAAATCAGATTGAAATAGGAGAAAGAAAATCACACGAAACGAACTGATTAGACACGCTCATACATAGGATCTAGAACAGCAAAATGCGCGTCACCCCGTAAACTAAAATTTAGAATAAAAAATGTGACCATACATACAGTTGTTCCAAAAATTGTCCAAAACACTAGGACTTCTTCCTAGCGTGCCCAAGAAATGTTAAGAACGGTACAGAGAACATCTGTGAATCAAGTGTGTAAGCATCAACTCTCATGAAATAAGTAAGATTTTCAAGGTACATCGCGTTTCACCCAAGAACCACACCCCCGCACAGTCCAGGTACGGGGTGAGGCCCCACGACTAACACCGGCGCACACTCAGTAGCAGCAGCGACAGCAGCAGCACCAGCGAAGTTCCACACCTGTGCCAACAAATGCTCAAACTTGTGTCTTTTTGACTCAGGGTGTTACTAGTGGAAGGTTTGCGCGAGTGTGTTCTATTAGCACAGATGTTCTCAGGTCAGCACTCCAGTCTTAGCTCGTCTTCCACTTACGTGTCATCCTCCACAGCAGGACGTGGTGTAAAGTTAGCTTGTCGGACTGGTGATTCTTTTGGTCCAGCAGTTCAAAGAGAATATTTTCTAGTGATAATTCACAGCAGCGAATACCTGAGGTAAGTTTTGTAAATTGTTGGAATACGTGAGACTGTAGGCAGGTGTGCCACTTCAGCCATGCTTGGTTAGGTTTCCAAATCCACGTTCAGACTACAAAATGTGTCGTTGTCGCTTTCATTCTGCCATATTACATCTCCTCCTACGAATATTCGAGCTTAGTATCGTGCAATGTTTAAACTAATAAATTTCGTGAAATGAAGCCTTCTAAGCTTAGTCGAGACTGAACAGACTGCTACCATTTTGACTCATCCTTTCATAAAAATTGTGTGGTCACTTGTGAAAGAATGAAAGCTCAACTCTGCGAAGAGAAATCTTAGTTTCTTTTTAGCCTGTTGAAATTGGACGTGAGCAGTTTGATGGTACTAAATATGCATTGATTTTGCAATGCTAGCGACACGGGTAAAAGAAAGATGTGTTTCACAACTAAACGGATATCAAAATAAAGTTCAATTTTTTGAGGTAAAAGTTTAGGAAAACTTCAGAAACTCTTGCTTGTATCAAGAATTTAGCTAATCTATTGTTCTCATAATCATTTCATTTTCTTTGCCAGCTGTCAACGTGTAATATTTCAATTTTGTTTTGAATGCTGACGTCCTTTCTTCATACGTTTCGTAATCGTCGCTAAAAAGTCTGTAGCGCTGGTGAGGAACTGAGGGCTAAATTTTGGAATTTTGGTGCAGTTGTGTATATTTTCGTAACGGGAGAGTCATCTGTGATTTTAACAATTTTGAAAGAAATTTTTTGTTTGCGGTATCTGCTTGACACACCTTTACTTTTCTGTAAAAACTTTCAAACTGAGCTTCTCTTTGACGCAAACTTATTATTCACCGCCCTGGCGACCGTGCCCAGACGGAATCTTTATAAATACTGTAGGATCTCGTAATTAATGAAAATTTGAGACTTTTCATTTTAATTCTTGATTTTGTGCCCTACATTATTAATTCATGGACTCAAATCGTACCAGATTCTAAGTGACTTGTGATTACCATTTGTTTTTTTTAAATTAATTTGTCCAATTGCATCTTCAAAGAATGGCAGTAGAATCCACTATTGCTGAAATTATTTTCCCTAGAAATAATTTTCAAGCCCAAAGGATATTTTTGATTAGCCAGTTGTTTCCTGTTCTTTAAGTTGAAAATTATGCTCAAATGTTTACAGTTAATTGACTGATAATGTATTTAATTTCTATAACTGATGTTATTGCATGCGCAAATTTTTAGTAATGGGCTTTTTCACTTGGTTTGGTTTTTGAGAGCGTATATTTATGCACAACACAAAAGGCTCTTATGAATCGAAGCAAAATTATACATAGTTATGAACCTGGTGATTCATTTGATGTGTGGTCGCGACTTTGCTGCCTAGGTAATGGGTGAGCAAATGCACGAACGACAGCCGTGCACTTTAATTTTGTAAGCACAGGACATGTTTTTGAGCGCGAATATTTAAATAAGTAACGAGAATATTCAATTAATCTAAATTTGACACTGTTCTTCCTTCTTCCAAGTACATGTCAACTACCATTGATACTGTGCGATGTGTAAGGTACAGCACACAACTCACAAGTATGCTCAAAATGTGTCGAAATCATGTAGAAAAGAAAGTAATATTAGACTTGCATATTATGTACTCAATTTCATTTAAAATCACTTCCTATAAATGTCGCACACTTAAATCTGCATAATTTCCACTGCTCCTGTCGTTTCTTTTGCGTTTCAGAATCTAGCGTATTTTTCCTTTTAGTAAAATATTCAACTTACGGAAGAGAGATACCGCACTGAGCAATTACTCGTACAGGTGACGTCACCATCACGGATGCGAAATAAGAAATTTCCTCACAAACACGTTTCAAGGGCAAGTTGTTTCGCACAACCTTCGAAGAAGAGCATTTTGTGTTGAAATTGTCAGAATAATGGACTGAAGAAAAACTGATCATGAAATATCAAAATAATTCTCAAGCTGTTAATTTCAATGTAGTCGTGAGTGTATTTTCATTAGTTTCTGGTTTGAGCTTTTGTCATCACTGTCAATAGCTTCATGAATAGTTTATGGATTGCATTGTACGGGACTGTCTGTTCTCCCATCTAGACAGAAACATCGCTCTCTAAGGTCGTCAGCATTTGTGTCAGGAATGCCCTGCACGTCTGATGTTCTTCCGGTGCTAGAAAACTGGGCACGTGATCTTGACGATGAATTGTCAGTATTGCTAAAACTTTCGACTCAGTTCTCTATAAGTGTCTTCTAGTCCAGTTAAAGACGTTAGCAATGGTAAACCTCGTATCAAACTGGATTAGAAACTTCTTCGTTGGACGGAGCCAGTTAGTTTGTTTAAATGATGTCACCTCAGAGTGGGCAGACGTTTAAAGTGACGTGCCTCAAGAAATTGGGTTGGAGCCTTTGCTCTTCGTAGCATTTATGAATGATCTGCGTGATGCAGTTAGCAGTAGGTACATGAGTACACCGACGACTCAAAGATGTGTGGACGGGCGGATGGGGGCGATCAGTGCGACAGGAGCAAGAATTACTTAATAATCCGGGACAGGTACCACATTAATGGCCCGCCATGTGGGCAAGCGACGTCGGCTTCCGAACAACAGACTCGGCGACAAGCCTGCCGAAAGTGTTTAGTTTGCCACATTAGGGTAGTTGTGAATTTTTTACTTCGTTTTGCTCATCACCCTGCATAATGAATGAAACATCCATTGCTATTTGCGCCTATTGCCATCGTCTTTAGCCTGTATTATTACCAAAAGGCGCCGTACAAGTAGACGCTATGCATTAATAGATTAAATCGTTTATGCTAAACATTAATGCATAACCTTCTTTTCATAAGCCATACACAAACACAAAGACATTGTTTCTTAAGATTAATCAAGTATGGGCAGAACTTTATTGCCAATCCTTTTTTCTTTTTTTCGCGGCCATGTTATTTCAAACGAGGTTAGACCGACACACACGCACACAAACACGCGCGTTAGATCAGGACGCTTTAGTAAACACGTCAAGCTAACTCTGAATTGATGGTAGTGGCACATGTGCAATGGGATCCAAGGCCATATTGTAGCTTCACTTTGCATCACTCTTCATCGTATGTATTATAATTACCCGAATCTGGATGGTTTTTCATCGAATTTTACAAATAACCCGTACACATATCACTGACACGCCCTTCCAAGGGCCTCAAACATGTGCGAAGGACTCAAAATTGCTATTTTAAGATTAAACGAGTAGAATTTATGTTAACCTAATTTAAGACTTGGGAGTCGAAGCATAAAAGGTTGTCAAAGGAAACTCCAAAGAGCTCTTAAATAATCCTTAGGTAAAAAAAAGCTTCGTGACATACTGCTAATTAGTTTGCTAGAATAAGTGCAGCATTGTGTGATTTTTCGCTGGCCCGTATCTCGATGCCTCGAGGTCATACTTACAAAATACAAAAAGCAAGCCTGATCCTTCGTCTGGAGTGCCCCACTCTTGCCGCCACCACTGGTCCAAGGGCTTGTGAGCAAAGTCTAGTAATCCTTCCCTGTATTTTAAAGAGGTGATTGTGTGAGACACAATATAACCATTGCATTAGCGGTAGTTGAGTGAAAAGAAAGTTTATTTATTACTGCATGTTATTTATAGCTTCGTTAAAATGCTTTAGAGAATCTTATTTTTTATTTTTCACTCTACCGCAATGCCAATCAATCAGGCTCTTCCGCAAGTGCCCACACATTTGATCTTTTTCTCAAATATATTCTACGTGTTTACTTTGCCATTGTTTCAGCTCTGTGGTACACTTTAAGAAGGTATGATTTTCAGAAATTATAGCTATGGCACGAACTTTAGGTTATTCTTAAATTGAAGATCTTGTAGAGCCTAAATTGCAATTCTGTGACAGATTATGCTTATAATTGAAAGTAAAGCTTAACAACTGCAAAACAACATCTAAGCGTGGTGGTAGTTAGTAGAATCGAAGCAAATGGACCACTTCGAAATCGTTGAATCCATTTCTAGTTTAATTTAACAATTTATGAGCTGTTAATCTTCATGGGCTTAAAAAAATATCTTGATGCTAATAAATACACCCTGGTAAATAAATTAACTTTTTATTGACAGATAGAAGATGGTGCGACTCCATGGCCATCTCGAAATCGTAGTGGTGGAGGCCAAGGGGCTTCCAAGCCGACACGTCATCAATCCTTACTGCATCGTCGAGCTGGTAGGCCCAAAGTCATCTACAGAAATTGGGAAGACTCCTACCATCGAGGACCATTGTAATCCCAAATGGTTGACTCCTATTTCCACCGAAATTGACCAAGATTTGGCAGAAATAAGATTCGTTGTGAAAGACAAGAACCTGTTTCGAGATGACAAGTTAGGGAGTTGTACATTAGATGCCAGCTACATTACTCCGGATCAACAGATGGCTACTCTTGACCTGTTCAACAAGAAAGTTAGTGAAGCTGGACAACTAACTGTGAAAGTCAAATTAACTTCGGTAGGCACTTCCTCCCCTCGAAGAATGTCGAAAGTTGAGAAGCAAAAAGGATGTATAGTAAAGAAGATTGATGAAGATTACAGAAGCAGAGCAAAGTTCTTGCATGGAAAATTAGACGTAGTTGTGAAAGAAGCAGAACAACTTCCAAACTTAGACTCTTCGCTTCTGAGCCGAAAAAATAAAAGCGATCCTTTCGTTGTGGTTGCTATTCAGAATTCAAATGGTGAGATTTATAAACTTGCGCGAACTGAAACCATTGACGATAATCTGAGCCCTGAATGGGATGAGGCATTTAGTATCGACATTTGTCATGAAGTTACTAGCGTACTTTTGATTGTCTACGACGAAGATGTCGTGAAACACGACAAGATGTGCACTGTCGAAATTTTTGCGGCAGAAATCGAAAGTGGAACATTAATTTCAGAGCAAAGGCCACTTTATAAAAACAAAAGTAAAGAAGCTGGCAAGCTTACTTTTTCAGTGAAGTACACAAAAATAGCTGACCAATCATCACACGCCGTGCCCAGGTGCGTTTACCCTGCTCGAATAGAGAATAAAGTAAAGCTCTATCAAGACGCCCGATGCGAAAAGCTGCCTAGCGTCATATTAGATTCAGTTGGTCGTCCGTATAATCACAACAATGCTTGGTATGACATTTATGACACTCTGACGGGAGCAAAAAAATTTATTTGCATCAGCGGTTGGAGCTTAAACGCGAGCATAATTCTTGTGAGGACAGAATGTGGCAACGGAGACACGATCGGAAAAATCCTGTTGGAGCGAGCCGAAGAAGGCGTTGACGTGCGAGTACTTCTTTGGGACGAAGGTGACTCGCATGATTCTAAAAAAGACACAGCAAAAGAATTCTTCAAGGAATCACTGGTGAAGGTAGATTGCGTAGCTAGAAAGAAACCGAAAAAAGACGCTTTGTACAAAGATGCTGCGCACGTAAAACATGGATTCTCCCATAACCAGAGATGTATTATTGCTGATCAAGTGGTTGAGGGAAGTCCAGGCCTGAGGAACGTTGTAGCATATGTTGGGTGTTTCGATTTAGCAAGTGGCAGATATGATACGCCAGATCATAAGCTAACAAATAATGGTGAGACTGAGTCGAAAAATCAGTTTTATAATAATCTCATCGCTACTATTACAAGATCTAATTCCAAAATGCTCTGGCATGATGTGACATGCAAGATAATTGGTTCCTGCGCTCTCGACGTTTTCGCCAACTTCCAGTCTCGTTGGGAGACAGAAGCTTTCGTATCGGATTCTGACTTCCAACTTACAAAATCTGCTGGACTATTTAGTAGTTATACTTACGATTCACTTGATAGTTGGAATGTGCAGATGTTTAGATCCGCTGCAGAAGACTCTGTGCCATTGGTTGATTCTGAGAATATCTATAGGTATGCTGGTACGAGAATTGACAACAGTTTGCATAGGGCCTACCTCCATCAAATCCGTCGATCGAAAAGGTTCATTTACATAGAAACTTCAAATTTCATCGGGAGTAGTCACTTTTGGGAAGACTGCAGTGATGTTCAGAGTAAAAATTTAATTCCTATTGAAATCGCTACTAAGATTGTGCAGAAAATACGAGAAAACCGGTCTTTCACGGCTTACATCTTGTTGTCTCTATACCCCGAAGGCAATCCAGAAGACACGATTAATCAAGAAGTCTTACACTGGCAGTACCACACAATGGAAATGATGTATAAGAGAATCAGCAATGCCATTCAAGAAAAAGGTCTTGACTCTCATCCGCAAGATTATTTACTTTTCTTAAGCTTAGGCAAGAGAGAAGAGTCAAATGCAACACCCAAACTTCTCAAACAACTTTCAGAAGATACTTCTCTGCCCAGCCCCACTATCATGAAACACAAGCGCTCTATCATCAACGTACATTCTAAAGTAGCCATTTTTGATGACGAGTATATCATCGTAGGGTCGGGCAGCATAAATGACAGATCAATGGTAGGTAACAGAAATACTGAACTCGCCATAGGTGGGCATCAACCCCGGATTGGGGCGTCAGGTCAGGTCTCCAGTTTCCGCAAAAGTTTGTGGTCAGAACATTTAGGCGAAACTGCGCCTCTTGATCTGGATCCCGGCAGCCCGCAGTGCATACAAAAGGTACATCAATTAGCTGAGGATTCTCTGAAAGCATTCATTTACATGAACTTACCTGTTTGTTCAGGACATCTTCTTCTATACCCCGTGACTGTTGAGCGTTCTGGCACCATCGTTCCAAGACTCGATTGTGAGAAGTTCCCGGACACTAAAGCTTCAGTCCTTGGCACACGTTCTAAAGTAATCCCAGATTTCCTGACCACTTAATTTACTAACCCCTCCCAGTGGTTCTTCTTTCATACGTATGATAGTTTACATCTAAAGTGAAAAAGCTCTCTGCATTAGTCCCTTGATATTCTCAATGATTTTCATCGGTTTTCGAATTAGAATATTGCTCTACATTAAAAAGGCACTAATTTTTTGCAATGTAAATACAAAGCGTACTCATGCATGGCAGACATATATTTTCATGTATGAGACTACAATTATATTGTTAAAATATTCACAGGATTACACCACTATAATGTGTTTGTGCTAGGAGTAATGTCTAACAAATATGCGATGATAATTAGTTAGCAAGTAAGAACTGAGTTTTGAGAATTGGTGAACAAAACTGACGCATATATTCGTGAATTAAACCGTAATTTATTTCACTCTTCATGACTCTATTTACTACATTACATCAAGAGCAGAGAAAAGGCATGATCTAATGACTGTAAATGAAGATTAAGCAATATATTGTTTCCTTCCGTTTGCATTTTAATTTGAATCAAATGATTTCAAATGCGAAACAAAAGCTTTCTTCTGTAATGTATAAGGTTGTCAACGGGGCACGTCGTGAAAATGTTATTTTTTTGCGGCGCTCAACCATGACTCTTTTTATACATGCACTCCTTTACCCATGTCTCTATGATTCTGTCCGCGCTTCGATACTTCCATTGAATGATATAGGTCCCCAGAAGGCATAGGATTGACAGTAGGGTTAGGTTGGTCAATCGAATGCTATGGAGACTGGCGACCTCAGGAGGGCAATGTTGGGTTGCCTCAGCTATGGATAGCCCTTCGGGACTTCCTCTTCTCTCATAACTTGTTGTTTCTATGCGCGAGGAACTGGTGTGGGTTTCCCGCACCTGTGCGCTGATTCCACGTGTTCTCAAGTGTATTCTAATTGTTCCCTCATTTTCATTCGCTCGAGAGCGCATTCCATGTGGTTAGGGAGCTTCGAAATAACTAATAATCTGATATGAGGTAAATAAAACATCTCATTGGGCTCATTACGTTTTAACTGCCATATTATAAAGTTTCCCCCAATAGTATGAGAATGCAGTTCATTTTAGCTAACTGTCTTGCGAACGACAGGTTTTAATAACAAACGCCTCCGAAGCATATTCCGTTGAGGCGCCAGCCCCGATGAAGAAATAAATTATTTCAAGGAAAGTTTGAGGCTCTCATTTGGGTTTCCAGTACCGTAGGCAGATTGTAAGCTGTTGTTTTTTAGGGCATTTACGTCAGAACACATCTCCTCAATATTTTCTGTGGTTAAAAATATCGTTGTACGATGCACAGCAGCTGCAGGTCCAAATGAACAGGTGTGTTGAATGTAAGGCCTAGCCTGGCGTAGGCGTATAAACAGAGTATAGTCTGTAAGAAATTCGAGATCGTAAATTTTACTGATTAAAATATGTACAACCTAAAATTTTCAACCAGGAAAGAAATATTCACTCCATTATATTGATGTTTGTTGAACTGTTTCTACGGAAACCTAATGGGTTCATGTTTCCATTTGAAATACAACTTGTCCTGGTTATTTTTTGAAGAAAGAAAAAATTTAAGGCCCTCATTTTACATTCTTTGAATTGGAACGGAACTGGAGGTGCTCACAACTTCACGTAGACGTAGTTACATATTTATTTCAAAGGAAATGAGGTTGTGTGTCGCTAATCACCCTTGTGCCTTGTCCTGAGTACAGAATTGTGAATGTCATGATGGGACTGAATTAAATGTTTTCTTTATTTTATGTATGTATACTCGTACGCCTCGATGCACTGTGCTACACTCTGCTATGGCATCCATGCCAAGAGGCGCAGCTCCTGCTGAGGTAATGGGCTCACCCTCAAGTCGTGTTCGAGTAATGGTTTGCGTATGTGTTTTGTTGCAACCTGCAACCGATCCATTCATTAATCTGCTTACGGTCAAAAATGAATTTCTGTGAACGAAATTTAAATTCATAAAATTATGAGGTTTTCAAAAAAAATCTGCAACCATCATCCCTGTTTTTTTTATTCTCGATTTAAATGAATTCATAAGAACCTATTCAATAATTCTTTAAACGTATTTCAAAATTTATTAAGTAAATTGTCGAAACAAACTGAAGTTTGACAAATAGGTTAATCGAACATTGTTTTGTTTTAAATTACAATGTAGATTATTTTTACATAACAATCTAATATAAATTAGTATATAAGGAAAGCCTTTGTGCTATTAACCAATACATAAGTCAATTTTTTTCGTTGTTTCATTCCCAGCCAATACAAAGATAAAACATTTCAGAGGTTGCCGATGTTCTCCACAGCACACGCCGTCGCTGCATGAAGAGTACCAACATACGAGTTCTTCTGTCTTTCGTGTTTACTATGCTACTTTCAAAATTCACACCTTCGCTGTTTTAGTCCTTTTTATTCTTCCCTTGCTATTTTTATGCGCTAGGGATCCTGTGAGGGAACACACCTAGTGCATAGATTCCTCTTGTTCTATACTCCATACTGGATAATTCCTTCTCTTCGTCCTTTTGATTCTTCATATCGCATTTCATGTGGATTTGGAATTTCAAACTAACTTGTAATGTAATCTAACTAAAAAAAGATGAGTAATATCGTATGCATGTACAGAATGTTCCAAAAATGAGGAAGACAAATCTGAATAAAAGAATAACTTCCCGATGAGAACGCGCTGACAGTTGTAAACTGCGTAGCGGCATACCGGACACCGCAGCTGACGAGGCTCTCATCAAAGGACTCAAGGCGGCAAGTCCGATAATTGTTAATACTTGTAGGCAACATCGTACAATGCTTTAATTAAATTGAAACATTTACTTTCCCAAAAGAGTTTTGACGAAAAAATATTTGTGTTCACGATCTAAGATCCACCAAGTTGGGCGTATATTTACAAAAATTTTAGTTGGTCTCCAAGTCCGCTGGATCGAAGTCCTTTGATGCAACTGTGTTCTGATAAAATCCAAAAACCATGGCTAGGGAAGATGAATAGCTAACATGATACACGAATGCCTTCACACCTGAAATTTTTACCAAGGTGTACTGTGAGAGCACTCCGCAGAGGACCAGTCAGTCTCTTGTCCATTCTGTGAGACGGTGCTTCAGTGCTTCTACATTTGTTAAATAAGGTTACACTCACTTCCATGACCTCAGTTCTTAGATCATTCCTGAATTTCGGGTAAGACACTTGCAATTGTGATAATCACCGACTGGTGAGGAGTCGGTGATAAAAGACTGTCACGTACATGCACCGAAGAAAACCCATCAGTAAAAATTTCAGATATTGACTAGCAGTTCTCCGTCAGAATCCTATCACGAGTCCTCATGAGCCAACCAAAGGACTGGCCACTTCGTTCGTCCTGATATAAGAGTGGATAGATTTTGAACGGGTTTGTATTTTCTCAATCAAGCGTACCTCATTGCAAATCGGCGAATGAACACTTTAGTTTCAACAAATGTAGCTCGAAACATTAAAGGCAAACAAGGCATTAAAAGTCTGCGAGGCAAACAAGCTACTATTAACTCCCCTTGAAATATTGTATTGGTCAACGAATATGTATTTCATAAAATATCGTACCAAAGTGAACTATACTACTTTTAAATGCTGGCATGATTTTTAACTAATTAGAAGTAGTAATGGTAGTAGTAGTAGTAAGGATAGCAGCGCTTTAGTAACTCGGACTATCTCACACCGAATGTGTGATATGAAATGATTATTTAGTATCAATTTTAGAGATCTAATTAACCATACCTTAAGATTAGGCCACTAGCTAAGAGTTTCTAAAGATAGGAACGTAAATATTTACCTTGGCTAGGCGTACTGCACAGACCATTCTATTGATTGTACAAGCTTCAACTTATTCTTACTGGGTTGGATTTTTTTTTAATCACAAAAAGTTGTTTTAAAAAGATCGCAAAGCATAGAAAAAATTATATGATATGATACTCAAACGGTGTGATACTAATACAACGTTTTAACACAAACTCTACCGAAGTCAGGACCACATTTTCATATACTAGCATTACCGTTGTACGCAGGTGTAAAGTTATGGCCAAATTAATGAACCTTATCTGAAGAAACGTAACCTGACTTATTGTAACATAATCAAGAGAAAGCGAAAAACTAGGGAAAGACGTGTAGTAGAGTGAGAGACGGGTTGGGTGATAGAAACTAATTTTCAGCAATTTTTTCTGGTAAATTTTTCGAAAAATGAACTTCCACGCTTCCAAAAAATTGTTCAATCCAATGGGCGTAAAAAAGTTATACCATGAATGGGTGCTCTGTACAATACATTTACTTAAAATCAATAATAATCCTGAAGTATATTTAAAATTATTGTTAAATAGTTTTCAACAAACAGAAAGGAGAGTTACTCTATACTTCTATGTATCTCATTAAAAAGTATTGCACCTGAAAAGTGTCCGGGTGATGCAAATTAGGTTCTGGATTAGACATGTGACGATTTGTTGTTTGTTAATGGTCGCCCGCGAGGAGAAAGTCAGTTGCGTTCGTCCAGTAAAGACTACTTTGTGCTGAACTCCGGTGAATATTCTTGCTCTGAGTGTGAGAATTAACTAAAATTANTGAAACACTGCAATGAACCAGAGTCATAAATGTGAGGTCAAGTCTTTCTAAAAATGAGCCTAAGGCCAACATTCTGCCGCTGATTTCTAAAATTACACCCTGAGGGGCGGGCTGCCTAGCAGCTTTTATATTTAGGATTTCATTATAACTATTTATTTATTGGTTCCTTGTGTGTTCATATCTGCTTGCTTCCTTATTGACCAATTAATAATTTTACCTGTGTGTGACCCCTCTTGGGGGTTACAGAATCCATTATGGATGACCTACCACTGAGAAATAGGTTTGCAGATCTGCAAGAGGAAGATGAGCCCAGTGAAGAAGATGAGTGTGAAGCCGTACAACTAACGGTGAAGTGAGGAGGGAGGAAGTTGTAATGGAAGATGTGAATGTTCAAGAACAACCAAGGCTCTAGTGAATGAGTGAGAGATACCCAAGACCTAGTGGACTCTGAATCTGAAAGTAAAACAACAAAGAAAACTCGACCTTCAACATCCCCTACCATAGGTGCCAAATATCCAGGTAATAAAATGTTAGCCTCTCTAAACAAGATGTGCACTCTGATATACTCTCAGCTTTCTGAATCTGTAGATTATATAAGAGCCCTTAAAAGAAAAATGACTCTTGACCTTTTTGGTGTAGCTCAAGGACTGAAAGAAGCTCTCAATGACACGTATGTCATAGAAGTGAGAGTTAATAAGCGCAGAAACATAATAGCAGTGAAATTTAAAGATGCTTTGCAATCTGAGTTTGAAAGAGGGTTGAAAATAACCCACATTGGAAAATTTGCTGTCAAATGTTATAGGCCCCAATCGGAATCATCAGAAGTCTCCTGGGGAGTAATTGGTCCTATTGATCCAGAAGTGGACCTAGAAGAGCTTCTTCCTCTAATCAAATGTGACAATTTTTCAGCAGTAAGCATGGTTAGACTGCCCAAGTTTGTGAATGGAAAAAAAGAGACATCGCAAAGTGTCAAAGTTGCCTTTGCTGGAAATCAAATTCCTGAATCCGTTAAAATTGAGTTTATGTACTTCCCAGTCCGACCTTACTCTCCTCCTCCTTTACGATGTTACAAATGTCAGCGCCATGGACACTTAGCAAGTGGGTGCACATCTGGAGAGCGCTGTCTTATCTGTGGTGGCAGTCACTCGAAGGAAAAGTGTAGTGCTGAACTTCCCTGCTGTGCAAATTGTAAAGGACCTCATGTGGCAAGTTCTAAAGAGTGCCCTCTGACAAAAAGTTCCCTGGAGATAAGGAAATTAATGAAAAATAGTATAACTTTCTCAGAAGCACGGAAAAGGGTCCTAATGGCAACCCCTTTTTCATCTGAGATGCACCAGAGTATGCATGCCCAAACTGAGTCGAGCCCTATCCAAAGGCAGCCTGAATCTTATGGACAAAAATGTGGGAAAACTAACGCAGAGAACCAACCCTTGGAGACTCGAAACATATTCAGTAACAACAGTGAGGAAACCTATGCTGCTAGCTTGAGAAATTGTAATTCTACTATTACAGTCCAAGCTGATGTTCACCAGTCCCAGGGATCCTACTACTTGCCACGGAGGGTTCCCAATATCAATAAATGCAATAGAGACAAACAAAATGTGCCAGCAGTTTGTGACATTGAAAGTCAGGGCATGCAAGAGAAAGATACTATTGCAGGGCTCCAATCTTCGCTCATGGAAAAAGTTGAAGCTCGTATGCTGACTTTGTTGGACAATTTCTTCACCCGTCTTGGAAAATTCCTTATTGAGGCTTTTTCTTCCAACTTGACACCTGAGAACAAACGTGAACGTGACCTACTTCTTTTGGGAGTGATCAGTAATCACTTTGGCCATAAAAAGATTTTTACAACTCAGGAGCATCTAAAGATGGAGGTGCGACGGAATCAAATGTTTGTATGTCATCAGATAGAAATGTCTCCT